>JAODKC010000009.1:16688937-16701090 GCA_026777985.1 Mormyrops attenuatus | reverse complement strand
CCCCAGCTCACTGCCATCTGGTACACTGCGTTAATTACGCCAAAGGCAAACTTCACCTGCACCCTCAGACCCCCCCCCCCCCACAACGGCTGCCAGGAAAAGTACAGCCCGCACTTCATCATCAGTGATTCTGCTGAGGGTTGCCCCACAGAGGCTGAGACTAGGGGGGGCGGGGGTGTCAGCGACGGCCACTGCCGTGTCCCCCCCTGGGATGTACAGCCGGCCAGCGTCACACCATACTGTTGCAGTAACCCCTCACTTGCCATAGTGCTACGTTAAACCGTTAGTCATGGCTGTCACATGCTCACACACGGTCATTCTGACTGAAGTAATCCCCTCCTCCCCCAGCCTATGGAACTGCAAACACGCTTTCTTCACCGTCATGTCGCCCCACCTCTCCGCAGTCACACGGTGCATTCAGGGAGCAGCAGTGTGTATCACCACCCATCAGACAGCCCGTGCAACGTGGCCCTGTGGAGGGTAACGTGGCCCTGTGGAGGGTAACGCGGCCCTGTGGAGGGTAACGCGGCCCTGTGGAGGGTAACGCTGAGCTGAACATCGGTTGTTCAGAAACCAAACCGAGCAAATGGAACTGAACACGAGTTATGCTTGTCGGGCTCATTGGTGATTGGATGGGCAAAGTCTCCAGAGACAAACATGTGTCCTCCCAATGCGGCTGCCGCCCCAAGTCCCTCCCTCTCGTTGTCCTACCGTCAGCATTGCCACCTCACTGGGCACTGACTCCCCACGTCCTGATTCACTTCTCTGCCATCAGACTTACAGATGCCATGACGCCTCAACGCGAACCCAGGGCCTGTTGGCGTTCTCTGTTACTAACACCCCCCTCCCTGGCTTCTGCTCATGGCTGACCCCCCCCCCCTTAAAAGTTACAGTTGACAGGATATTAAACAGAACAGATCTGCAACTCTGCTAGGGGATTTACACAAAGTGAGCACAGACCCTCAAAGGGTAACAAATGTCTTTCCTTAAAGGCTTGCTGATCAGGTGGAGACTCCTGCCTTGGGGTCCAATTCTGAATCGGTGTCTGTTGCTGTACCTTTAGACCTCCCATCAATTGCGGTGACTATTATCATCCCCTTTAATTATTTAACTGGGTCTTTACCAGGGCCGGATGAATAATTCATTAACATCCAGCGGCAAAAATACGCGGAACGGTTTTTAATCGCCGCTGATAACAGAAGCTGCGATACGGAGATGTTTCTAGTAGCAGATACGAGTGATGCTGGTGGCCACGGGAACGGTGGAGATTATGCCGTATCTTCTTTGCTGTTGTCGGGCGAGTGTTAACAAGCTGGTAGCGTGATCTCACGCCATCGACTCCAGCATTCTTTGGCCGTGAAGGCCTCCATGCGGCTCAGGACTTGCACATTAACCTGCCTGGCATGGACTGACTCCATATCTAGTCCACGAAACCTAAGGAAGGTGTTTTTTTTCACCAGCTGCTTTTCTAGCGAGAGCGACCTGTTTGTGGCCCTGAGATGAACAGGATGGAACAAACCACGGGCCCGCGAGGCCATAAGTGACATGAAGGGTTCTGATAGAAGCACACAGCCCACATTATGACTATTCACACCCCACCCCCCAGCTAGAATGACTTGAGTGATATAGCTTATTGTCCAGTCTTCAATAGGTGATGGGTGCTTTCTCACCCCAGCTGAATATGTGGAGTCAGCAGCTCCCACCTGAAGATCCAACGAAGGAGCATGCGATTCCGGGCTGGCAATTCAGGCACTAATGGCTCTCCACCCTCCCCCTACCCCCTACCCCCTACCCCTCCTCCTCCAAGGTCTGTTGTGTATTAAAGGGAATGCAGAAAGCAGACACCATCTGATCGAAATGAAACTGTCCAGATGCAGGCGAGTTTACATGAAGGATGGGGTCAGACTATCAATGATCGCCAATGGATACCTCCTGCTGGAAGCCAAAGAATAACAGTTACCATTTATAGATTGCAGGAGAGTACCATTACCTGTCTGTATCCGTCTTACTACATTTTCACTCATCTTGCCACCATAACAAAAACAGTTTTTGATTCACATTCAGTAGGGAGCAATCTCATTGAACACATTGCTTCAATAACAGTAGGGACTCTATTAAAAAAAAAACTGGTTTAACAGAAGTAAAATACAGAGATATAACTAAAATTAACATTCCTCTAGAAATGCCCCAAATGAACTTATTGATATTGTCACTGGATTTAAAATCAGTAATATCAAACATCCTATTCCTCCATGGGGTGTCACTGACAAATATACATTGCTAAGTTAGTAGAACAAAATTGAATCAATAGAAAAAGGTAGCTATATATAAACATTTTCCAAACATAGTGAAAAACTGTAATATTACCCAGAAAACAGCTAAGGAATGATCTAAGAGCAGATTTAATTTCAGGGGTATAGTTTACTGAATTCAAAGCTATAACTGGGAGAGATATGTCATTTATTTCTAGACATGACAGAGTGATGAAACGCCAAATCGGAGAAATGCCAGGGACGGACAGGAGTGACAATGCCGGTCGCCTCATCTCTGATCGACCCCCGTCACCGAATGCTTTTACTGTATACCGAAACCGACAAGCTGAGGGTGCCGAAAACTTAACGGAGGGAGGGAAACAGGGGAGGGAGGGTGGTGTCCGATCCCCTCGCTAACAAAGCGGCGTCCTCTTCTATCCGCTTCACCCCGGAACACGCAACCTGACAATGTGCCACAGCCGCCGGCTGGCAGGCTCTTAAACCGGGATGCTTCGGTCACCGAGACCCCGCGATTTCACATCAACAACGTGGGCTTGTCCGAATAAATAACCACGGGTTTATATCGGCAGTGCTGACAAGTGATACAGTAAAATGAGGCGCAAACTGTGTCTAAAGATTAAATACATAAATGGGATTTTAACAGTCGAAATAGAAAGCTTTTATGCAAAGATTACAAGCTTCATTGGGAAGAATTAATTGAAAACGTGGCTGGAAAATACATACCATAGATTAAATCAGAAATATTTGTGAACATTTCTGCAAAAATCTCTATTTCAGCCATTTCAAAAACGTGCAACTATGTACTTTAAGGAAAGGCTAGGCTTTTCAACTGGACACCTTATAGACAATGCATCTCTGTGGCTCTCACACACACAAACACACATAAACAATGCATATCACTCTGAACATAAATGCCGCACTTACTTTCTCAAGGTCGAGGTCAAATTGAGGTAATTGCAGCAACGGTAATCCACATAAAAATTACGAAATGGCGATTACAACGCACCAGTCCTCAATATTTGGAAGAATAGTAAAAAATAAAGCATCCAGGTTTATTAAACACCATTTAAAGGTGTTCTTTTATCTTAAATCTTGAAGAATTTTTAAAAAATCCGCACGCTGGCCAATACACAATAAAAATAGTTGACTCCTTTGGATTGAAAGCGGCGCTGACTTTTCGATTTAAATAAATTATGAGGTAATTTACTTCACAGCTATAAGTTCGAAGGATATTTTGTCCTACAATGCAACAACTCTGAGACGGAGTCTATTACATAGATCAGTCTTTGGTTTTTGTCTTCCCTCTGTGATGATAAAAAATACAGTTTTGTTGGTTTTTAGGATCAACACATTTTTTGTGTGATTTTCTTTTTCGGTTTTACATTTGACCTTCTCCTTTATGTCTCATTTTCGGTTTTCTTCGAATCCAGCCTCAAACAACTCCAGAAAGGACAAAAAAAATAAAGAAAGCGCGAAATTTTCAGCAGTAGATTAAATTCTGAAATACAGCAACAACACCGGGAAAAAAACGAGCGCACATCACTTAAGTCACTCGCTCATGCCAGCGTTTAACGCTTTATTTATTTTGCCAGGTAATCCACGATTGAAACACTTGATAGACGGCCGTGACACTTATAGAAAGGTAAAACTATGCAAATAATTCTGGCACAGATCCTCTCGCCGGTGCCACTTCAGTTCTTCGCTACTTTTCTAGTCTGCTGCTGAGCACACGTCAGTCAAACCCCAATAAAATCAACCTTTATACATCCCCAAAAATAAAGGTCTGCTGTTAAAGGATAACGCCGCACCGGCGCCCGGTCTGCGGGTAAAGCGCTTCTGCTTCCCTGCCGACTGACGCTCCGAGCGCTCGGCGACGCCAGTCGCGCATTCCCCAGTAAACAAGCGCCTTTAAACGTCCGCAAATCCCGTTATTTCTTTGGGGAAAAAAATAAACGATCAGCCGGGTTGTGTAGCACTTCTCGCCGATCTCCTTAGTTGTCGCCGGCCTTTTGATTGCCTTTAAAACAGTGACTCGTGTGGCTCTCTCCTCTCTCCCCGCCGCAACCTTCTGTCTGCGTTTAAATCGCCATCTGGAGCGGGGATGCGTGCTCCGGCGCTCCTAACCTCCCTCCCTCTCTCCCTCCCTCCCTCTCTTTCCTTTTGACAGCTTCTCAAAGCCAGAAGTTGACAGCCTCCCTCGCCGCCCGACACCGCCGTGGCTCGGCTACTGGCTAAGCACCGGCAAACTCCACCTCTCCAAGCCTCCGTTCCTCCTTACGGTCCACATACCCTCTGCGTCGCTTGGCTGTTTGACTCTTACATTGGTTTTGCTGCCGTTCCTATATTCCCAATCTAAATTAAGACCTGTAAACCAACAATAAACGTTAAACTGTTTTATTTAATAACTAGCACATTTATGCAGGTTTTTTTTAGATGTTATTTGTATGTTTTTTTATTACGTTACTCTAAACATTTTCGTTGAAATATTTATTTTTTGACATTTCAGTCATTAAATGATCGCAGAAAATGTTCCTTTAGCGGTTGGGATTTTCGTGTAGGGTATCCTTATTAAAACTGACGTTAGAGATTTAATTATATTGGTTTAGTTGTGGGCTGCTTTTATGGTGCTGAATATTTATTCTGGATTTAAAAGCCGCATTTTCTGCCGCTTCGATCTCAAGTATCTGTTTGGTTGCCAAGCGTCGCCTTCTAAGTGTACAAAGGTGCCCGGCTCACCTTACGGGATTTGTGTTCCTCGCATGTCCCCGAACTCTACCCATGGGGGCGCTGTTTCCTCGCTTCCGCAAGGCCGAGTTCTGGGTTTGCCACGTGACGACCAGACGTCTTCCTTAACGGTAGACTAAGAATAATATAGTTCAGGGATTCTTCGATATTGTCACGGATCTGAGGACTTAGACGTGTGTTTAATCTAAATGAATGCATCTAAATGCTTTCTTCCAAACGTCTTAAAGTACACACTGAATGTGTGGTTATCTAAAGCTTTTTCCCCCCAAAGTATTTAGGTGCCTTCTGCACTGTCCATTACGCAAAATCACCGTACTTATCTATTTCTTAAACTATTTATCCTTTTACAATTAAAATGTAAATGTATATTCCCTATACGACATATGTAATTCAGTATTTATCATAATGTGTTGTAATACATACCTCTATGAAAATATATTGTAGTAAAGGAACAGTAATTATATATCCCTAGCCTTAACTAATTAAAAGGTAGTAATATTCTTATTCAAAATCGATAATAATCATAGTAAAACTGTTGGACAGAATGTTTGTACATGGTTGGCGTGAGATTTTCAATTCGAGACAAGTCTGCATATACACGCATACGCATCTACATGTATGTAATGCTTTTATTACCTTGTAAATAGTCTGTATGGTTTGTAAATTACCCCAACGTTTTGATGTAGCTAATTTTAGGTTTATAATGGAATAATATAGATTCGCTGTAAGATTTCTTGCGTGAGCGTGACAGTCTGAAAGCGTGAGTGTTACGCGCCAGATGCGGGAGAGTTGGCAAAACTGATACAGCTTGAGGTTTCCAGATAAAAATTGTAGTTATAGTGAAAAGAACCAATTGTATCATTTGCCCCAGAAGCCAGAGTATCCAAAAAATTATCTTCCATATATATTCTCAGCTTTTTATCTGTTTGCTTGGCAAACATATCATCCAACGAAAAAATACAATGCCTATATTTTTCGCTATTAAAAATGGATTATTAGTATGAAAAAGAAATTACTCAGTATATACCTGGATGGTGTAACAGATGTTTCGTGTCAGGATCTGAAGTCATAACCTTCCCACCTCACATCCAGTTCCTTAATCACTAGACCATCTGCCACCCACTTTTTTCAGGTACAGCATAAGCAGGTTTGTCCCCGATAAGCAGTTTTAATTTAGGTGACGGAAAAAGGACTTTGGGAAGAATGAAGCTTGGATCTCGGCCGCCTCTAACCAAGACCTTAAGTTTTACAGGTATTATTTAAGAGAAAGGTGTGGACAAGGCATGTTTTTGTGATCATAAAATATTTTTTATCCCGGCCACCTCCTAAGTGAAACATCTCTGCTGCTCAATGAAGATAATGACCACATTAATTATGATACTTTGTCCTGAGTTGCGTTTGTGTGGAAGCAGGTGAGACCGATTTTTTTTTTCCCCAACTGAGAATCTCACATCTGCCTGGCGTTTGGAGAGATACCGCCGGAAGCATGGTAAATAAAATGCTCGCTCGGCGAACGCCGCGGCGCAGCCCGGACCGCCGCAGCTGCTTCCCACCGCCGCCTGTCCCACAATCAATCCACTCGTCTGTTTGCTGTCTTCTCTCCAAACACACGGCGGCTTGTGTGCGCTCCCGTTCAGCGGGGGCCAATTTCGGCACATTTTATCTTAGCTAACAGGCACCTATCAAAAGTATGATCTTCTGTTGCCCTTGCTAATTAGGCAGCAGATGAGAAGGAGGATGGCGATGAGAGCCTTCAGTGGGTACATACGTCAAAAAGAGGTTAGCACTTGAACAGATACTTTGGTATCATTCCCTGAAGAGTAAGGCTAAATGCTAACACAAGTGCCTCATGATTTGCATAGGCAAAACCTGTGTGAAAGAGCATGGATGACTACCATGGATGCTAGTGTGCCAATGGGCATGCTGCCTAAACTAATATACCTAGAAGATTTCTCTGGTCAGCTATCGAATAGACTACATGAATTTTATGCATTCATCTACCATCCATATCTATTTATCCGGTCTCCATTAAACAATTTGTCTTTTTAATTTGTTGGCAACTCTAAGATTATTTTAGTGGAAATTGTTCAATTTACTGACTTATCTGTTTTTTTATATTGCTATTGTTCAGACTCTTCTGTTTATGGTTTGTGCCCGAGTTTACCAGTGGGAAGTCGGACATTTTAGTTAGTTGGTCTGGTTTGAAAGTGGTTGAAGGATGAATCTGCCCCCATCCACTGCTGATTATTTGGAAGGCGCCCTATCCACCTTTTTGGTGAACCCAAGACTTACAGGGAGGGGCACCATAAAGGGGGGGGGGTTATAATGATTCCAAGGGCCCCCGATTGATAGGGCCCCCCCCAAAATTGAAACATAATTAGATTGGTCTGGGTGGGGTGCCCAATATGGTATTTTTCCATGGATCTCAAAATCTTTTGCGGTGCCCCTGCTTGCAGCAAGTAACACTGACCACCATTAGCATTAAAACGACAAACAGGTAACCCTAAACTTTCAGCATGAGATCCATCAGTTTGATAGCTGAGCTGGTGTTTTTATCCAACACAAATGGATACGCTGGGCAAACAAGAAGCTTTACCAAAAGGGCTTCATACCAGCACCATTCAGGTTACCTCTGTGTCCTCATCCACTCATTGCCTTGTTTGCTTTTTATCGATTAACAAATTAATGATCATACTGTAAACAGGAAACCGGTAACAAGACTTCTATGTTTAATTATGAAGCATTACAGTATTGCTTTAGTGTGATATACTGTAATTACGTTTCACAAATGTAATTATGGTGCACAATTAATACCTTTAAGTTGGGTTTATTATTAAAATATCTAACCCACTAGAAGAGTATACTGAAAGTTTAACTAAATGCAACATTGAGGCACTAATGGCATTTCAGTGTTTCCACCACACAATAAACTTCTGTTGTCTCGTTCAGAAAGATTCAGCTTAAGGTATCTGAAAACAGCTGAGTGAAATATGTAAGTCACTTCAGACAAAGGCTTCTGTCACACAAATCCAGCACCAGAGAGACAGAGAAGTTCCACCCAGCCTGGTTTTTCTAAGCTTTTCCACCTTTGGAAAGCCCTAAAAAGTACAGATGCCATGAGGAAACTCACAACACAACACAAGAAATGTTGTTTGGGTTCCAGAGTGAGGAGCAGAATTGAGTGTAGCTCTGGTGATCGGGCTAGAGAACGGTTCTCCGCCCCAGATCTCTCCACCACCAGACAAACGTAGGCAGTGACATGTCGTGTGGAAGAAAGGAGAGTGATAACGGTGATGTTCCATCAGGGACTTGGGGAAGATCAGCCGCTATTGTTTGCCTGTGTTTCTCTCTAGGCAACATCAAGGGACGGCCTCCTCACCACACACCACACCACTGCTGGTACATCCCCCAGGAGCAGCCCTACGAGCGGTAATGGTGGCCATTCCATCCTGTGTGTCAGTGTGGGTGGGGGTGGCATGGATACCGTGCTGTTCTATAGGCCCCATGGGTCCCTTCGCAGACTGTGCATCGGAGGTCAACCTCACTGCAGCCAAACCTCTCCGTGAGTGAAGCACCGTTAAGACATTAAAACACCGTTACGTCATTAATGGCTAATTGTAAAAGGTAGCCTGTGTATGTGAGTGGCTGTTTGACTGTGCCTAATTGTTTTTTGGTCACGTCACTAGAAAATGATGGAGAAATTGTACAGAGAGTGAAATCTAAGGAAGACTGATTCTCCTTCATTACTGAAAGGGTTGACAAAGTCCTGTAGGTCTATGATTGTAAGTTGAATTTGTCCCTCCCCCTATCTGACATCAGCATTTGGCTGTTCAGAGGGTTTAGCTCCAAGCACAAAGTGTCGCCCTCAGATCCTGAACACACCCTGCATCCACAAAGTAAATATGAAGTGAGGAGAAGAGCAATCCCCTTGAAGCTAGCCTACAAGATGATCTGGAAACTGCTGTTTGGAAGAAGCTATTGTCTGTATTTTCAATTGAATTCAGGGCTTCTGTCTTCAGGCTTTGAGATGAACCAGAAACAGTTCAGTTATTAATTGGCTATAAAAGGATCCATCCATCTTATAAACCCTAATCCTGGCCAAGGTCACCCGGAGTCTCTCCCAGGCAGCGCAGGGCACCAGGCTGGGGAACACCCTGGGTAGGCTGTCAGTCCATCATGGGGCAAATACATGGACATGCTTAAAGATGGACATCAAAATGTATTTTAAAGTAAAATATCCTATTTGTAATATATCAAAATAAACTATAAAATTCAACCACCAAGCAAAGTATCAAAATAAACTCAAGTATTTCATATTTTAAAAATACAAAAATAAATTTCATGTACTTCTACAGGATAACAGCCTGTTCCTTCACAAATGGCCACGCGTATGAACAACACTTTTTTATTGCTTAATGTGACAAAATACAAATATGAAACCAAACAAAAGATCAGATTCTGAAGTGTCTTACATATATCCTGACTACTCACGTGAACATTCAGGTAACATTAAGTCAATCGAATGAAAAAGTAGTAATAACATACTCGGAAAGATTTGATGGTTTCTTGTTATTGTTTTTTTGTTTTTGTTATACTGACAAAACTGCTTCATTTTTGCACCACAGATGCAAATAAATAAAAACAACAACATTTAAAATGAAAAATGGCAAACACAGTTTAAGCACTTTACTCAGCAACATCTTAATAACTTTAAACATGAATGGGCCTGAACTCAGCTTATAAGTCTTTTGGTTCAACACAAGTGATCAACTATTGGCCCTAATGACCGACTGACCGACCGACCATCCATCCATCCATCTTCTGTACTTGCTTATCCTATTCAGGGTTGCAGGGGGTCAGGAGCCTATCCTGGAGGCTATGAGTACAAGGAAGGGAACAACCCAGGACGGGGCATGGACCCATCACACGGCACCAATGACCATTTATTAAAATGCCAGAAAAATCTAATCTTCCTTCTTATGTACACGCAGTGTTTTGCTCACATGACATCATCGCGCATACACTATGGAGAAAGTATTTCTTGTATTTTCAAAATACAAATATACTGAATGTTAAAGTATTTTGATACAAATTACATATTTTTATGAAGTCAAATACAACTCAGAAAATACAATTTTGTATTTAAAATATGTATTTTAAATAAATGTATTAAAAATATTGCGCATCCCTGGACTCACTCATACAATCATATACTATGGGCAACCACTTTGGTGTTGTCTCTAAGCAACTGATTATAACTCCAGCCAACATACGCTATGTCGCCATCAGATGTCAGTGGTGACGGAACTGGAATGGGGCAGCTACTGGGACAGGGTAAAATAATGTAACTATACCTATTGACTCCAATCCTCCTATACTTCCTCCACCACACTCCTCTGTAAGAGGTCAGCATGGAGACTGGCTGGATATTGTAATTTAGAAGCATATAGTAGTAGCCCGTGAGAGGACGAGGGAGAGGGGATTACCCAAAAGTACCTCATCCGTGTCTATCCCCCTGGGCGGGGTTCGCTTAGGTCGCTATGTTCTTCAACGCTGGATTATCAACACAATCCTACAGAGACCACTGGCCATACAGAGATCAATGTATAATACTGTACCTTTCTGTGCATATAATGCTCAGTTACATACACTCCAAATATATGCTTTGCAATATACTTTTGAAACGTCTTTATTTGAATATTGTTATATTGTCACTAGTTTATTTAAATGCTGATTTAAATTTAATTGGATGCTGTGATTGGGTGGGGGAGATTTGATTGACAGTTGTGGAGGTGGGGCCAGAGTCTGGGGCACCCAAAATTGATTCCCCTGACGGTGATAGGCAGTTGAGTGATGCAACGCCACTCTCATTCCCCGAGAATTCCCAAGTTTGACGGCAGACTGGCTGTCATTTCTCTGCCTCATTCGCAGTTTCATTGCCAGCTTTGTGGCCGGGACATTCCAAGATAATCCAATAGACATCGACCTGTTTCGATAGATGCGGCACTAAGTTTGGTGACTGCTGGTTACACATAGAGGGTGCCCTCGCCTTCATGTCATCCTACTTTAGGCTGTCTCTGATTTTTATTATTGAGTCTTAAAAAAACACGTTAAACCCACGTTGCCGATTCTCAATCTGAATCCTTAGCAGGAGTACCAGTACAAGCAAAGAAGATGGATCAATACTACGAAGGGGTGCCGAACAGGGTTATGTAAATGAGCCTGGTGCTATGGGAGCCTGCGGGGGGCGCCGACGAGAGGACCCATGGCCACTCCTCAGCTCATGTGCCACAAATCCTTCCCTAATGCACCAGTCACACGCTAGCATGTTCAAAGGAGATAAGGCCGTCGCCGTCGGCTGGTGGGGAGGGGGGGGGGGGTTGGGCCGTCATTGCGCTGCGGCACATCTGATCGGCACAAAATATCAGTTATTACAGGATCTCCCAATTAAAAACCCACATGGCATATCGCGCCTACATTTGGGGGGAGCAGCGGAAGCCAAGGAGGGAGAAAAATCGCTTGTTGTCAGACAGCGGCCAGGACAACATGGAAGGATGTCGGTGAGGTCAGACCCGGGCTCCTCTCCAAAAAAAAAAAAAAAATCAGCCACCAGACCTGACAGAAAATTCTGCAATCTAAAAATTGGATAAAAAGACTCATTTTTGAATAGTCATTGCTGACTGAGCAATGGAGGCAAAATGCATGTAATATGTAACGTGCGATATGTGCGCGAAGCCCGCACCCTGCGGTGCACTTTCCTTGCTCTGAAGCTTCCAGAAAATGCCTCACCCCCGGGAGCCACATGCACGGAGCTTCCCAAGCCACCAGATGAACCCACTGGTTTACAAGAACGTCGGGGTCACGGGGGTCCTGGGCATGCGGGTGGCGGCTCTGGTCCTGATCTCCGTCACTCAAGCTGCTGTTTTATTGCCTCATCTGGATTTTATGGCTGGGTTTCACACAGTTAGAACATGTCCTCAAGACACTGGGGTCGGGGCGAGGGGGGGCGGGCACCGGGCCTGTATCTGTGCTCGGGGCTGCTTGCACCGGGCCTGTATCTCTGCTGGGGGTGATTGCACAGGGACTGTATCTGTGCTAGGGGGTGATTGCACAGGGACTGTATCTGTGCTAGGGG
>JAODKC010000009.1:16661326-16684759 GCA_026777985.1 Mormyrops attenuatus | reverse complement strand
CCCCCCCCCCCCCCCCCACCCCCCCCGCACCCCATTCCTCACGCCCCCGACCTTAGGTGCGCGGCAGAAGTGAAAGTGGCCTGTTGGCTTGAGGAAGTGGACTTCCCCACACGCTTGCACAGATGTGCGGTCCTCCTCTCAGAGTGAAACTGCCACGCAGGGCCACCGTGAGCAGTCTGGATGTGACGCCGGATGTTGCATGACTTGGGCAGGACGTTTCCAGTAAGGGACATGGTACCCCCCACTGAGATATAAGCTCTCAGAAGTGTCCTAGTAGCAGTGGGGGCTTTCCATTCTGACAGGGGGCCATTGGATGTGCTTAGTTTCTTGGTACTCTCTAACGAGCAACAGCCGTAAAAGGAGTTAGAAGACATAACAAAGTTAAAAGATTTTCAATCAGATTTAGGAATTGTTCATGGGATGTTGGGTCTCGACAGTTCTGTGACTCTATCTCATATAACGGCCAGTCAGGCTGTGAGGACATCCATTTGCTTCCCCTGTACCCTGCTGCGTTTTTGTCTGACACCTCCAGACTCCAATGCAGGCCTCCATCAACTGATTGGCCATTTTGTTTTCCTTTATAGTCACTGTTCTTTGCTTTTGTGCTTCCATCCCTGATATTACCCATAAGAAAGGTTGTTTTAAAAGTCAGTGTTTGCTGAGATCACAAAACAGGTGTTGTGATGCTTGTGGGAGACGGCAGATTACGATTTCATGCTATTACATTTTCAGGCCGGTGATGCTATCATAACAGAGCTGATCTCTCCTGTTAAGTGGTTTTAACTGTGGTGACCTCTGGGGCAGTACCCAAGTCAGCCACCCTTCAGAAGATGCCGTTCTAGGTGGCCACCTATGTTCCCTGATGGGTTGGCTGGCACTACTCTGAAAGGTACAGGGTGACACGTGGAAAGTTGGCAAGACAGAATGTCGGGCATGTGGCCAGGTCAGACTTATTGCTTGCTGCTCTGAGCTCGACACTGAGCCTGGAAGACCAAACTAGCCAATTCAGAGAGATCCCCCTATCAATGCTGCATAGTCTCCTCCAGGCAAATAAACAAAATTGGGAGACAGACAGGAGGTTAATGATCACTTTAACTGAGGATCAATGAAGAAAGAAAGGCTGAATGTATAATTAAAAGTGGAAACATTCTTCTCAGTTGTCACATTCCCTCTTCCTGACTTTTCCCTCGATACATTTAGGCTGAGTGATGGGCTATCAAATAAGGAAGGTTTGCTTTAGATTCAACCCCACAATATGCCTCTGTCCTCATACACACATCAACTGCTGCCAGCTCTCTTGTCAGCAAGGTGATTAAGCCCAGGGACATATACAGGGGCGGGGCCACAGGGGCACTGGCCCTAGCTGAAAGCTGATTGCCCACCAGAGTGCCCCCTCACCTGTCACTCACCAATTCTAATCATATCATTTGGTAATGAAAAGTCGTCCCCTTTGTATGAATTAAGTCCTCTCTTATTCTGATGATACACAATGAGGCTAAGGCCACTTGTCCAACAAGACACACCAGTGATCTTGTCGAGAATCTGGCCCCATTCCCTAGGGACTCTCTGGACTTTCCCAAACATCGCTCAGAGCCTGGGGGGGTGGCAGTGGGGGCGGTGGGGGGTAGCTCTCTTCGGGTAGCAGGCGCACACCTGCTTCGCACGGCCAGGCTCTGCAGGCCTCCAGATCTTAACTGAACTCTGGAAGTTAAACCGTCCCCATCTGTCACGCCGCCGCCCCCCACAGATGCGAACTGGGGGCTGCACGGAACGAGCCTGGCTCGCGTTCAAAAACTGTCAGAGCGCACCTGCTAAATTAAGTGTGCTCTTTCACATACACACGCATACACACACAGCCGCGTGAATGCGCACACACACACACACGCCTGCCATTTCAGACCTAAGTCACGTGTCTTCAGCATGAAAGTGAACACGTATCCACATGTTTACTATTGCTACAGGTGTCTTGCATCATGGGACAGACAGGCATGTAGTATCGGAGCTCCAGGTGTTTTGCTAACATGCGTGTTTCTAACCGCGGAGCACATATATGAAAAGGTGAGCACAAAACAAAGATGAAATGGGTAATTTTACAAAAGCCCCTGTGGGGAGCTCACTCTCTGAGGCCCCTCATCGTCTACTGCCCTATCACTGCCGCCTGCGAGGCGCAGTAGATGGAAGTGACAGGCGCAAAGGCCCTGAAACATAGCCGCAGGTGCGCCACGTCGCCCCCTGCAGACGTCTCTGCACGCTACCTCGCTCCCTCACTGCGCACGCAGCCGGCACTCCCTCCACTAAATAGGTGCCACCCTGAAAAGGGGCCAGATGGAAACGAAGGCGTCCCGCCGAGTGGTTCCCCCACATCTGCTGGCGCCTGGCGTCAGGGAGACATGACAGCTTCTGACAGTTAACCCCTCCTCCTCCTGCGGCCCCGCTGCCGCCTCATCGCAATGCCTGCCTCATACCTGGAGCACGGGGCATGTACAACTGCAGGCTGACTCCCTGGATGACACGGTCCTACCTGTACCATCGCGTGGTCCAGCCTGTAGTGCTGTGTGAGGTTCTGTTTGAGGTGGGATTGCGCAATCCAAAGTTTTATCCAAAAATATGTAAATAGGCTCACTTTAAGAGCAGGAAATAGCCACCTACTCCCAAGCCCAACTTTTGGCGAACAGGGAAAGTGCTTTCGACAAACTCCTAATTGCCGTTGTACTGGAATTACTTAGGGTTTCAGTAATAAGACTGCAGAGTGAGAAATGGCAACACACACACACACGTGTGCATACTTACACACACACACACGCACACACCCTGTCGGTTCATCGCTGACAGCAAGCATAATTTCGGATGTCATTATCTCCCAGATGCCCCAGGTAACCCTCCTCCAAAGTGCCGGCTTGCCTACTTTACTTAAAGCATTTTTCTGTCGCTCAGAAAACATGTCTATTTGGAGGTAAATAAACGTGGGTTAACCTGTAAATGGAGGGGGGGGCGGAGTTTCAAGAGTCTGGCGAGGGGGTTGGGGGAGCCCAAAATTTGCCAGAAATAGAGCTGCACCTCCGGAGTTTAACTCCAACCAATTAGCCTGGCAGCGTTTTCTGTACATTTCGCTCAGGGCCCATGCATAATGCATGATGGACGCGCTCTTAAAAAAGGTCACGGAGGAAATCCAAACAATTACACCTGTTTTTATTTCATCCAGAGTGCTGAATAAATTATTTTCGTTGTTCTGATCCCAAAACCCGAGGCTCTAGATGAAAGTTCGGATTACAGATGGCTACTATCTGATCCAGGGCCGAAAAAAGTGAAAAACCTCAGTCGGTTATAATAAGGGTGTATCTTGAGTGTTACTTAATAGCTGTCCGTAGCTTATATAATATTATGCTGTATAATTATTTATTCATGTTTTCTGCTCATGTTTTATTCATATTGCAGGCCATTTGTACTAGTGTGTGTGTGGCAAAACGCAGGTTAAGGGTACCTTTCTTACTGGCGATGTGAGCATTACCGTGAGTGCACTTAAGGAGGCGGCCTAAAGCCTACAGTGATAAGTGATGTTCATGGATACTCTGGGGCACCATCACATTCTCTACAGGTTACACTGACGAATTTGCCCCTTGCGAAATTGCCCCTCAGTGCTCCATTACCCAGCCACCCCCAGCCGGTTATCCCGGACGGGCTCCCAGTGAGCCCAGAGCTTAGCCTGGGAAACGCAGGTCACAAGCCGGGGGGAGGGAGTGGGACGGGACCACACTCACACACACAGGCAATTCAGAGATACCGGCTCAACTGAAGGGCAAATCATCGGACCTTTGGAGAAGGGTGGAACACCCAGAGGACTGCCGTCCAAAGACGGGGAGGACAAAGCTGACACACACCAACCGCCCCGAAGGTATGAGGCAGCCCTGCTGACTGAGACGGCATTTAGCTAAAATAAAACACGGTGATCATCTAGTTGTGGTTTGTAATGCAGCGTAAAATAGGTACCACATTTTCCACAAAACACATTGAGGTTTAGATGAAGGAGAATGTTTTATTGGCACTGATGTGGTACAGAATGGATGAATCTCGGCAGATTGACAGATCTCACCACCAGGCTGGTGGCCATTCTTTTTATCTGAGATGTATGTTCATATTCAGTGTTTAACTTGAGCAAGGCCATTAACCTCCAATTTCCCCAGTGACTGTCTGCCCCTGCTCTCTCAAAATTGGACTTTTCTTGGGATAAAAGCATCTGGTAATGAAATAATATGGAAATAAAGATGTGCTGAAAAGCAACTGAATGGGCTGAGATCCCAGACCTGGATGAATTTTGGATCAGTCCTCAATAAACTCCAAAGAGTGACGTACCCCACCGCAAAGAACCGTCCCATGGGCCTGAGAGGGGCTGCCCGTGCCGACCTTCAGGGGCCCCTGTCTACACAACTCAGGTGCCTTTGCACTTAAGCAGCCAGGGTGTTAACACTTGCGGCTGGATTCGTACCCCAGGCTCTGTAGTCTCTGGATGAACAATAATTGGCAGTGGGTTGGAGGGTAGCTTTTGATACCACAGCTGACCCACCACTGGGTGCGATTATCTTCATTGGGATGTGTGACGGAGGGGTCAAATGTCATGTCGAATATGCACCCCTAGTACTGAACACAGGAGTTGTGTCTTTAGCATCCATGTCAACTGTCCCAGTTAGGGTTGTTGGGTTGGTGGTGGAGAGGGCAGCACAAGTCTAGAGTACACTCCAGATGGGATGCTACTGCATATTTTTGTATTGCGGTAGGAAACCAGAACACCCAGAGGAGATAATACAAACTCCACATACAAAGAATGGAGGCGGGATTGAAACCCATAACGCTGCAGTTGTGATGCCACCTTGCTGACCAAAGAGGACTCATCCCTTCCGGCAAACCCTTATCCTGCTTTATGCCGGTGTCCTGCTGCTAACTCACGGCTGCTGCTTGTTGCTCTCAGTCCATATTGATTGGGCCAAGTAAGCTATCAGTCATTCCCCGGACTGAAGGGCCAAGCATTTCTTCCCTGTGACTCTCAGAGTCTGATCAGTTTCAGCAGTTTAAATAACCTCAAGCCTTGGTGTTCACTAAAGTCTTAGACACTCTTGCAGTCTCAGTGGTTCCTATTGTCTTAGTCTCCCAGGGTCTCAGTGGTTCCTATAGTTTTAGAGTTTCTGAGGGTGTCATGGTTCCTATAATCTTAGGGACTCGCAGGGTCTCGGTGGCTCCTATAGTCTTAGGGACTGAAAGGGTCTCAGTGGTTCCTATAGTCTTAGTGACTCAAAGGGTCTCACTGGACCCTATAGTCTTAGAGTCTCCCAAGGTCTCAGTGAATTCTATAGTCATAGAGTCTGAGGGTCTCAGTGGATCCTTTAGTCTTAAGAGTCGCACAGGGTTTCAATGGTTATTATAGTGTTAAGGACTCCCAGGGTCTCAGGTTGATCTCATAGTCACAGTTTCTTCAACTGTTAGTCATTTCCATGGCATTAGTGAATGTTTTGGGGGTTTTTCATAGTCTTGGTGACATCCAGGGCCCTGGAGGTCCCTACAACTTCAGTGCCTCTGAGTCTGCCCTAGCCTTAGTGGCATGAGTGGCTCCCTACCTCTTCAGTGCTACCTGTCCCCTGCGGCGAAGCGTCTCAGCCCATCTGGTTATCAGCTTCCCAGCAGGAAGGCAGGCCCCGGGGTTCGAGTTCCCAGCCACTGCTGGCGTGTTCACGCCCCTTCTCGCATTGGCTGTCCGTGCAGAGCCAATCTCACGCGGGGGCGACTGATGAAAGACAACCCCCCCCCCGAGAGAATCTGAATCGTCTTTGCCAGGGGTTTTCAGGGGGGTAATGCGCTTAGTTAGAGGGCTGTGTGAGGATGAAGAGCACAGCACACACAGCTGCAGGGCACCGTGCCCACATCTCTGCCATTTTACTTTGTTTGTGTAAAAAAAATCTTAAATCCAAAATACTAAGGCATGGTACCACTTAGCCAAAAAAAAGGGCTCTGATTGAATTAAACAGACACTGCTTAGCGGAGAAAGACATCCTAATATCTGATCTGGCTAGATTTGCCTTGAGCGTTTCTTTTTTTTTTTTTTAAACTTGGCTCTCTGTACTGGGGGGTGGTTCAGGAATTAATGAATTTGAAAAAAATATACCCCCCTCCCCCGTCAACATGGCCCAGTGCTCTGAATTTGCATTCCCCCTGGGTTTCACTGGGGACTAGTCAACTTTTAGTCAACTAAAAGCAGAGCCCAAAGTTATGAGAGTTAAGTGGGTGCATTCCGTGCTCCCCACCCCATTTACTGGTGTGCATCTGAGGGTCTAAGGGTGCTGAAATCAGTGCTTCTCAGGTGGGCTAACACATTGTGGGGATGGACTTACTCATTCATTGTTTTATTTTACTTTAATTAAAGAAGCAGAGCCCGAGGCGTGAGCATTCCAATAGAGTCCTCGGTGATGTGGGTGGGGGGGGGTTCAGGTGAGGCGGGGGACCCACCCCATGCCAAATAATTTGGGAAGGAAACGGCGAAGTGGCAGGACGTGGCGGTGTCGGCTTATTTGTTTATATTTGGCCTTGTGGTTTTCCGGGCAGATTGTGCTGGTGGTGGAGGAGGGTGGACGAGGGGATGAAGATGACCCCGAGATTTTCACATTTCATGAGACACCCGACACTTGGAGGGGGAAAGAAGGCGAGGATAAAGGTCTGTCTCCTGAGAGGAAGAAGTAAATACACCACCCCATGCATGAGCACGAAGGTCAGAGAGAGAGAGAGAAAGAGAGAGAGGGAGGGAGGGAGGGAGGGAGGGAGAGTGAGAGAGGGACACAGAGAGGAGGCGATGAGAGACCGGGGGCCCGGCCAGAAAGGAAACAAGTAAATAGGACCGACTCTAATAGGAATATCAAGCCAGTGAAAGGTAAACAGGCATCTCAAGGCCGACACAAAGGGAGCGAGGAGGCTTTGAGAGCGCTGGAGTGCCGGCACGCTCCTGCGGCGCGCCGATAACGCTGCCCGGCCCGCCTGCATCCTGCAGATAAGCCCGAGCGCCCGGATGCGTGGCCCCTGATCCCCCGTTTCACAGTCAATATCCATCCAGGCCGGCAAACAAGCGGCCGTCGAAGATACGGCAAATAAATAAATATACACTCCTGCCGCTATTACCTTCTGTTTACCCCCCCCCATCCCGCCGCGCCTTCACACACCAGAGAGCAGCCTCTGTACAGGCGCGCACTCACGCTGATGCATACAGATGCACAACCCACCCTCCCCCACCGCATGTGAGGATTTTCACTTTGCCTACCCTTCCGTCTGCTGCGGACGGGACGGAGTCCGGATGTGCACCTGGGCCCCGACTCTTGCTGCAGCTGTTCATCTGGCGTCCATCTGGGCCCACCTGGTCCACGACCCACCCCCCCTTCTCTCCCAGAACGCGGAGGTCAGTCAACACCCCCAGAAAGCCGGATGACCTGCTGACAGGACCCCACCGCTATTATTCTTCTTTGATTCATAAAAATGGCTTAATAAGCTTGACTCAGTGGCTCCAAAACTCCAACTGTACATTGAAGCCCTGTTGTAAAAGCTACTTAAACAAAGCACTTTGTGGTTTGAGGTCATCCTGCACTCTGCCCACCCTGCACGATGCTCAATTGTTCCAGGAGTGCCCAGCACTGGTTTGACCTGGATCGGTTGGCACTCTGTTCCCGTCCTTGCGCAGTGCTATTTACAGGCCCGGTGAACAAGAAAGTGAAGGCAAGTCTCAGTCCACACCATCATCTGAGTCCTACTTCAAAATAAAAGGTAGCAAAATGAGCTCTTTTTTGGATCACAGGTGCTGCGAGACAAAATTCTTCCCTATTGCCCTGCGTTTGGGCACTGTGACCTGCGCAGGGGTTCGGGCGGAGGCTGAGCGTGGTGCTGGCTGAGATTGCCATACGCTTGGCGCATCTCCGCAGATGGGAGTCCAACCACGCCAGCTGGCACAGGAATGCCCAGCATCGCCTGCTGGTAGCCAGACAGGAGGCCTGGTCAGCTCACACCTGAACACACCTGCTTCTACTTCCGTGGAGAGAGAGACGGCCACTGGAGTCTCGCGCATCATGAGCAAATTCATATGAAGATTGATAATCTTGCAAATATACAACCCCGACGCATGATCCCCCTAGTTGGGGGATCATAGAGGTGGAGATCCTGAAGTGGGCCCCTTGTGGAGGTGTGACTGAGGAGCCAGAGGTTACCCAGAATCCCTTCTTGCCTTCTTGACAATGCAGGCAATCCTGTCTCTGCTCTACACGACGGTGTTCAGACCAGTTGTCCATCAGTAATGAAAAAGAGGTCATTCGGTGAAGAAAGGTCAGAGAATATATCAGCTCACCCTCTGAAAAATGAAAGTTTAACACGGACCAAATCCCAGTGTAATCAACCACCGCCCCCCCCTCCCCCGGGCCCGCACCGCCCACCTCCAGGGACATCAAGTACACATCAAATGCCCCGGACAGAAATAGGAAGAGCAGAAATAGGAACCTGGGACATTATTTGTTAATTTCCGTACATTGAAATTTTGCATTAACGGCGTTATCCTCTGTGAGAAAGGTGCATGCTTATTCCACTGGCAATTTTGCCTGTTATTTTCAGATGAAAATGGTGTGCAGGCTCTGTGGGGGGCACTTTGGCCTTATGCCAACAGGATTGCTGGTTTGATTCCCACCCGCAGTCTTGTGTGTGTGTGTGTGTGTGTGTGTATGAATGGAATTTGCATTATGTCATGTGCCTGAGTGTATTTTTCTTGGTTTCTCATGCTTCTTACTGCTGTCCAAAAATGTGAATTGGTGTCTTGGAGCGTGAAGTCGTGTGTACGAGAGTGTATCTTGTGTCCAGCTCTTCCTGTCATTCGGTCCACGTTCTCCAAGACTCCACACTGGGAACATGCTTCTAGAAGAAGAATGGATTTATGTTGATTATGGAGAAAGGCCATAAAAAGTGAAACAATCTGGCTGTGAGCCTGGCTTCCCTCAGGTTCTGCCAAGATTTTGCATAAATACGAGTCGAATGACAGAGGCTCTGACATCCATGTCATGTGTGGTAGATGCCTTATGGGGGGTGTGCATCTAGCAGGGGGCTTGTTGCTCCTCGTCGCCCCCGCCTGGTGATCCACAGGTTGCTATGGGACATGACTTTATCTGCGAACTCATACTCCAAAGGCCAATTATTATGCTGGGATGAGGCCATGCCAAATTACCACAACCCAGAGAACCTCTCCAGATGCTGGGGGGAGGAGAGGCCCAGCTGGGGGTGTCTCCACTGCAGGAAGTTCATCACCACACCGCCACACGCGCAAGTACACACACATGGAATCATACAAATAGGAGCACATACATGTGCTGGTGTAGTGGGTGAGAATGTAGAAGCCCACTGGATAACCAAATGCTGTATAACCACACAGGCATGTTCACTCACTCACCAGCACACACACACACACACACACACACACACACACACACACACATTCATATTAATCCCCGAAGATACACATGTTACCCACAGAAACAGGCTCTTGCTGTTACCACAGCACCTTGCCGACTTTTGGGAAGGTTACTTCCCAGTTCTCTCGCCAACCCTGACTTGGTGACATTGTGTGGGGGTAGGGGAAGAGGGCTGGGCATGGGATGGGAGGGGGGGGCATTCTGGAGCAGAGAGTGGAGGGAGCCATAGAAGATGCTGTGTAAAAAAAAAACATGGGAAGCTTGGGTATCATCACTGTCAGATACTAACAGTTTACTATACTTTTCACCAAATACCTATGTAAAGTTAATATAACTGGACAACTACTGAAGGATACGATGGCCTACTGCAGGCCTGGAAAACACTGGAAAGTTCTCTCAACCCCTGGTGATGTAATGTCTGGCGGCACTGGCGAATGCAATCGGATGATAACACTCAGCAGAATCATACATTAGCAGAGCCAAAATGGCTGGACAGAGTTACATTTTCACTCCGTCGGGAGTTTATCCAGTGTCTGCCCCAGCCCAAAGCTTATACAAGCAGTGTCTGTTGGGCAGGACAATTCACAGCTTGCGGGCAAAAAGTATATTGAAGAAAGAATATCGCAGAAAAAAAGGAGGCTAATTAATTAATGAAAAAATCTGTGCTTGTGTTATGTACAGAGCTTCCTTTTTGACTTAATAACCAAGGGGTCGCTCTTGGTACAGCTGTGTGACCTTGACAAGGTGACTGGCAAAGGCACCCGCTGACACTTCAAGTGGAAATGTTCAGATTTGCCGGGCCTGTTCTGCGGAGCACAATGTGACATATAAACTGAGAGTTCTCTTGTGCTCTCGGAGTCTCACCTACAATAGCTTCAACTCATCAAATTACAGCTGGTAAAAAAATACTTTGAATATATTCCTGTTCTAAAGCTTCTGAATGCATGCACGCTAAAAAGGTGAGGCTTGGAATTTTTGCAGCTTTTGACAATAAAAATTAAGGCTCTTGGTTCTCCTAGGTTCTCCTTGCATGCTATTAGTCATCACCATGTAATTCCAAATAAGGCTAGCCCCACCTCCTCCTACAGCCCCTCCTACTTATACCTCACACCTTTAAATACATGTATATTGTCTGTGCAGAATGTCATTATAAGAGTGTTGAGCTGACAGGAATATTTTTGTGTGTGTTTTGCCTCTTTCTGTTATTGTCCCTCCTTACGCCCCTCCCCCACAGGGGCTCAGTGAGCTGCCAGTCGGTGGCATGTATCCAGATGGCAGTCACAAGGCAGGCAGCACGGGGTGGGGGGGAGAGATTGGGGGCTGGGGACCCACACACACACACACACACACACACACACACACACACACACCACTTAATGAAACCTCATGAATTATTCATCACACACAAACACACGCTTGCACAGTGAGGGAGGGGGCCACACGCACAAGGCTCTTGTCAGGAACAGAAGGCAATGAGACTATGTTCTGTTTCTGTTGTTGCTGCTTTTGTTGTTGTTTTTTTGATTTTTGAGTTGTAAAGAAATGCCAGGTGGTGGTAGCCCCCTCCCGGGTTACAGAGCAGAGGCTAAGGGATGTACTGCCTTGAGGAGGAGAGCAGGGAGGTGCTGGTAGAGAAAAAAAAGGTTACGTCACTGTTTGCAAAAATCCCATATAAGCACTTGGCTCTGGTTTCCGCTGTTTGATTCTGACGTGCTTTGGCGGTGGGGCCTTTCTGTCACAGTGGTTGCCAGTCATGCTCACCTACTTGTCCCGTCTGTGGACAGTTCTGAGTCATGACAGTCTCAGCTCTGAGGTCTGTGCAGTGGGATTGGACACTGGGTTCGTGAGACAAGCCTGACAGCAGATTGGCTTAGAGCAGAACTGGGTAGAAAGTCATCCCACGGGCCTGATGCAGCCCACGGAACGCAAGAAAAACAGGTAAAAATGCCACAGGTAATTGCAAAGAGAATTGCTACTTCCATACAGACATGCAAAACTCTCCAGAAAAAAGAAAAACTGATTCAGAATATAGGTCTTTCACAAAAGATGTCAAAAATAGTCTTCTACTATGTCTTTCAACGAACAAGAAAATCATAAAAACGCCCCCTCTTGACAGGGTGAAGCAAGGACTTGGCCCTCCATACAAAATAATTGCAGAGGTCTGGCTTAGGGGCTGTCCAGCTGTAGCGGTTCAACTCAGCCGAGGGCCTAGATAGGTTCTAAGGGCACTCAGCATTGGGAAGGTCAGATCATCCTGATCTTCCCCAAGAGCCAATCAGGCAAGAAAGCGGTGACTGGAAAACATGCTAACTCAAGTGTTATGGAAAGGTCATTTATCGTAAGGCACTTTAATAAGGAAATATTCATCAGTAAGAGCTGGATGCAAGATGGGGGAGGAGAGCAGTCAAATTGAGGGAGGTGTGGATTCAGTGTAACTGTTCGACTCTCTTTGGGATTGAGTTATTTGGTCCTGAAACTCCTGAAACCATGTCCATTTGTAATCTATATTTCCACCAAAATCATGCCACATCACATGGTTTTGTTTGTGCATCGTCGGGTAAATTGCAGAAGAGCATGCGGCGATTGGGCTGCCCAGTGCCACTGACAAAGACTGCAGCGTTCTCTCTCTCTTGCGCATGTGATATGCTGAACTCCCTTGGCAGCATGATGACTGAAGGACAGCTGTGTGGGACCAGTGGTGGGTTTAATTGCATGTGGAGGAATGCTAGTACACCTTCCAGGGGCAGGTGCATGCATGGTGGGTGATGCTCTGTGGCAGGATAGGGGGCACACAACGGAGCCAGGTGGAGATTAAAAGGTCGGGGGATCTGAAGCGTTAAGGCTCACTGAGCTGAGGCTGCCGTTTGCTGTTCAGGTGGGGAAAAGGTGGGGAGGGGGCTTTTGGGTCACTTCCTGTGATCTAAACACACCAATTACATGCGGTTGTCGGAGGGGAAAATTTCCCTGCAATTCTCGGAAAACTCTTTAAAAACCACTCTGAGTCCTCTGACTGCGGCGAGGAATGTCGAAAGGTTTCGGGTAAAACTGCCGGCATGTAAAAGTCCGGGAAAATCGCCTTGAAAAGACTCAGACTTAAAAGGCGCGCCTGCGCGACGTTCTTCGCGTCCTCGCGACGGCGGTTACGCGCGAAAGCTTCTAGAGCAATTTAGGTCACCGACAACAGGTACTTTACTTAATCCTGTATAGGCAGAAATAAAGAGTACCATCCTTAGGGAAAATTAAAATACCATTAAATAGGCAGCTGGAGGCACTGTGTTCCGGGCTGAATTATAGGGAAACACTTTCGGCTTTTCGTATAAACATAGGTATCACTGACAAACAGCAACAATCGCTTTCAAATGCGCCGGGATTTGAAAGTCATATCGTAAGGCTGTGATAACGACGATCTCGAGGGACGCCGTTTATACACACACAAACCTCTTAAAAGCCTCGCTTGAAACGTGATGTTGTCACCTCTCTCCGCTCAGGGATCGTGTCATCAATGGAGCGCGGAGATCGCCCCCGTATCCTTCTCTGCTGTCGAAAACACTGTTTATCTTCATCTTAAAAGCGAGGATCGGCACTTGAACTCGGATCAATTGAATGGTACGAAGGTATAGTTCCAGTGAAATAGGCGTGACTAATGGGTAAATAGACAGTGTCTAAAGTGCGGGAGGTGGGGGTGGGGGCAGGGAGATGATTAAGCCCAGATATTTGAATAATTACAATGGAGTCGGTCCTCTCATTATCACCCCGACTCCTCTGTCACGGAGCGATCGCTCTCGGAGGAACGCTCGTCTCTCCGCGCGCCGATCGATAGATCTTTTGTGCGATTAAATATGAGTGAGCCACCAGCAGGCTGGGGGTGCGCGGGGAGTGCCGAGCAGGTCGCATGCAGAGCTGAGAACACCCGCTCCCCTTTAATTGCCTCCGCCCCCTGCTTGTCATCACGTCAGAAAACAAGCATCTTCTGACTAAAAGGATTCAGGCTCAAGTTCCATTAGTTTGCCTGTGGCGTTAATTTGTGTTTATTTCACCTGATTTTATACAGTAAAGCCGCCGAGGCTGCATAAATGACAGGCCAAGGCTGTAAGGGGAGAAAATAAAATGATTATTTTTATTATTGAAACACATTAGCTTGTCCAGAAAGTTAATCTCTTTCTCTTTCATGTCTCCTGTTCTTCCTGGGAAAGAATCTAGCCCCAAAGTGACCCTATACAGGATAACCAGCTATGGGAGATAGATAATAAAAATAACAACAACAACAACAATAATACTACTACTACTACTACTACTAATAATAATAATAATAATAATAATAACAATAACAAAAATCAAGCTAGCCCATCCTCCTGCATGATGGGGTCATATTGCTCAAGGCCTGATACCATCAGCTGATACGTGTTTGGCCTGCTGTTGTCCATGTTGTCGATGCTTTCATCTGACTTCAGAGGGATTAATTACAGCGCGTTGCTGGCTGGCAGGAGGGCATGCAATCATCCAGACACCTCCCCCCCCACCGCCAACCAAGAAGTAAAACTTATTTCCAGATGTCCCACTGATGGGCAGCGCCTCCCTGCTCACACGTTCTAATTACTGTGACTTCCAGCGCTGCCCCCACCCCCAACCCCCTACCCCGAGACCCTCACAGTATGGATAAAGCAAATCACAGGGGCTGGGCACTTGCTCTGATCCAGCATCCTTATCTTTTCTGGGCCATTCCTGTGCACAGCGCCTCCACAGGCCGCAAGCTGTAAGTGCACACAGAATAACAACGGGCTTAAGAATCATGACATTTCGAAAGGAAGGGAGGGGGTCATTTTTAAACTGTGCATGCCTCACAGGCTGGAGGATTATCTCAGGTGTTTGTATTCTGATTTGCCCTCCCATCATTCCCGGGCCGTCTGTACAGATGCAGCTGGTGCGAGTGATAATGGAACTGCATCCCGCCGCGAAGAACGGAAGGCGATGACCCCCGGGCCCTGCACGCATCTACCCGCCGTGATGAATCGTGGAATAAGCACGGCGTAAATCACTCAGCATGACAGGGCAAAAAACAAGGAATTTCTACCAATAGGCAGATGTCAGATAAAAGTGTTTCGGGCTGATGAGGACAAAATATTAGCCGCCCGCTAATGCGACGAGCAGTGGTTAGAGCAGGAATTGCTTTCTTGTTTGCCCACTAGAAACATCATGCAAGAATAACCATTTATCCAACCATCAGTTCCTTTTCCATAACCTTGTATCTAGCCCGGGCTAGCCTGGGAAACATCCAGCAAGGCATAACGTAGGGAACACCCCGAATGGGATGCCAGAATTCCCATCTTAACTCTCTCTGTAGATGGTCTCATCCTGTATAATGGTCTGTAAAATTCTCCAGTTGTGCCATGTCAAGTGAAAATGCAACACACTGTTGTCTAAATATCTGTAATTAAATGAGTGAAAAAGCACTGTAAATACATAATTATGAAAACGGTCCATGGAGAAGAGAGACAAAGGAGACTTTCTGTGCTGAGAATCTATACTAAGAATCTGTGCCATTTTTCTGGACTTTGAATGACCAGGTAGACACTTCTGAATAGAGCGAAAAGTCATCTGTCTTTTTTTTTGGTGTAGTGGGTCTCTGATAATACAACTAAAGGGTGAAATGCAGCCAGGAAATTATAATTTTTCTGGCTCGTTCTCCTCCCAGTGATGCTCGTTTGACTGAGAAATATTGCCACCAAGCTGGTCTCCCCAAAGTTCAGAGGGAATTAAAAAAAGGGAAGTCATTCAAATTCATGTGCACCGCTCGACTCGGCAGCAGATGTTGGCATAATTAAAGAGAGGGGGGAAAAATGCTAAATTAATTTCAGGTTTAATGTAAATTTTGGTGATTGGCAGAGCCATACTAATCACCATCCGCATGCGGGGGAAAAGAGCCGCAGCCGGGCATGTAGGCGCTGGCATGCAGGCACACACCACATGCACGTGCTCATGGGGCGTGCCGGTATGGCATCCCGCCACAGGATCAGCTGGCACGACGACCACGCACGCGGGTGACACATGTGCATGTGAGCATTTTTGCACCTGCCGGCGCATGGGCTTTATACGTGCACAGAAGGGTGCAGGCATAGATGAACAGAGATGGAAATGCATCATGTTGCAACACATGCATGTTAGCGAGCCTCAGAGAGGAAGGCCAGCCTTGCCGTGAGTGCAGAATGACTGCACACAATATTTATCATGTCTGTCCACAATGACCATTTCATTGTTGTTTACTCAGACCCAACAAACTAAAGGGACTTGCATTGTATGATTAACAATTAAGGCAGAATCACATGTCCTTAAGCCAACAGTCCATCCATCCATCTCCTTACCACTTATCTGGATCTGGGTCACGGGTAAATCAGAAGTGTTTAATAAAAATTTGCAAAGGAATGCAGAAGGTCACTGATGGAAGAAAACACATCGAACATCAGCTTTGCATCAGAGGAATATTCCCTAAAACCCCCAAGATACATGCGCAAGCACACAAACATGCCTCATAAGGCCTCCCATTTATGGGTCATGATGAGGCTGTGGGACCCTGCTATGCCAGTGTCTTTATCTGAGTATCTGCATGGCTGCATGTCTTTGCTGGACATGCTTATGTTCACATGTGTGCCTTTGTGTTCTGTTTAAGTGTATGTAAGACTGATCCTGTGATGGCGTGTTTTGATTGGCTTCAGTCCCATGGTGGTCAGGCTGGTGTCACACCCCCTGCCCCCTGCACTGCTGCCCCTTACCCCCCCAGCCCTTTTTCTATGCCTGCCGCCAGGGTCAAGGGACAAAGAGCATGTTTGTGTGCTTGTTCGTTTGTATCTATACAGAGATACCTCTGGGTGTTTGGTGATGAGATTGTGTGTCAGTGTGAGAGAGAATATACACATAAATAAACACAGCAGCCATAATGTGACCTCCTTGACCCCTGTTTGCAAAGATCACTCTCTCTCTCATCTCTGTTTTGCTCTCTCTCTCTCTCTCTACCCCACTCTCTGTCTCCCCCCTTCTCCCCTCCATCAGCAGCAGTATGTCTGTACCTTTCTGGAGGACTCTTTGTTCGCCATGCCATCGTCTGTCACAGATTAAGCAGTCAGAGGCTGAAGGCTGATTGGTGATAATTGTGCTGCAGGACAGGAGTGTTGCGGATGGGGTGGAGGCAGGGGGTCTGAGGTGTTTCAGCAGCGCTCCGCGTGACAGATGCCCCCTCTGTGGGGTGGGTGCTGCAGCTTGTTACGTTGAGCTGGAGTTCATCGGAGGGGAAGCAGGTGGCATTCAGGGTGACACAACTGTTTCATTACCGAGACCCGAACTGGGGCGTGTGGGGGGGTGGGGTGGGGGCGGCTTTGTTTAAATCCAGTTGATCTCCCCTCAGTCTGTTTAACTAATGACCATGACTTACCACAGGTGACCGGAAAATGAGGACCGGCGGGCTTGTCCATTGCATCCTGTGGTCACAGCTGGAGTCTGCCCACCTCCATGGCGAAATTAAAACACAGATGGAGGGGGGGGCAAGAATAGGACAGAAGAGAGAGAGCTGGAGATTGTCAGGAGACCTGGAGTGGTGGGGGTAGTGGGGGGTGGGGGGTGTTGATGTTTTCCAATTCAGCAGATGTGAGTCATTTCATCTTGTGATTCAAATGAGTTGTGTGCTGTGTGAACAGATGTCCCGGACTCCTCCTCTTTTATCAACATTAGCTGATTGGGTTTTCGTGGGCAGCTACCACGACTGTCAGCTTCTCAGGTAAGTCACAATAAACCCGTCCTCCTGGGAGTGGGCCCCGACCCTCGTGCCCAGTGAACCTGAATCAGTGCTGGTGTTTCCCATACCACTCCTGTTCTTTAAATTTTGACTGGAAATTTCTTTTTACAGAGGAATGGAATACCTTGTAAGAGTTTCAACCGACTATGTACAAGAGAAAAGGAGACAGGGGGTAAAGAGGAGGAGAACATGGAGAGGTACAAGAATTAAATCTGGAGAGGCAGGAAACTGAGAGAATACAGACTGGAAGAGAGCAGAGATAGAGGCAAGAAGGGAATGTAGGGAAAGACTGGAAAGGAATAGAGAGACAGGAAGAGAACACAGACAGGAATGGGACAGAAAGACAGGAAGAAAACAGATGGGACGGTGAGAAAGAGACTGGAAGGAAGTGTAGATAGTAACAGGAATGGAAAAGAAACAGACAGCAAAGATGAGTAAAAGGGAGCAGAGAGACAGGAAGGGAACAGAGAGACAAATAGGAAAGAGACAGAGGAAGGGAATAAAGGGAAAGATGGGAAGAGGGCAGAGAGAAAGACAAGAGGGGAACAGAGATAGGAAGGGAACAGATAGACAGGAAGGCAACAGAGAAAGTGACAGGAAGAGAGCAGAGGGAAAGGACCGAAGAGAGTGGAGGGAAGAACTGGATGGGAACAGAGACAGGAATCAAACAGAGAGAGAAACGGGAAGGGAACAGAGAGACAGATAGGAGAAGTAAAGCACGTGAAGCAAGAATGGATTAGAGATAAGCAGAAAGAGGGTAAAACAGAAATGAAGAAAGATGGAAAGGAAACGTCAAGAAAGAGAAAGGAAGAGAAGAGGGAGCAGCCAATGTTTCCCGGTCGTGCCACTCCCTGCCATTCCCTGCCATGAAGTCTCCGGGATGCTCAGCTCATTAAAACGCACCCATTATCCCCACATTTGCACGCATCACATGCAAAACTAATTTTCTTGTAAGAAATTAAAAGTTCATTTTAATTGAGCTCGCACTGCAGTATGCAAATGAGGAGTACATAATGTACACTGAGGCAGAAACAGCACGCCAAAAGCGGCCTTAACCCCTTCCTGGCATAGAGCACATGCCGCATACACATTAAAAACATGCATGTGCCAGGTGGTAGCACATTATAGGAAAAGAATTTGCATGTGCAGCTCGACTGTCTCGGTTGGCAGGGACTGACGACGCCTCCCATAATGCAGCACGCACATCTGACTTCACGTCCTCCCACCCACATCGCCATGTGCGCCGTGACATTGGAAAGGTTGAAGACAATAACAGGCTGCAGGTGTGGGACCCTCTCCTCTAGCCCCGCATCCTCTACCTGCACCTCAATCAGCCCCCGGGACCTTCGGATGCTGCGTCGTTAGGCAACGGGAAAATTAAAGCGGCAGAGTTTGCTGCTGATGTGAAGTGGATTGAGGTCAGCCGCTATCTGACACCAAGGACATCTGATTCTGCATTGAGTGTATATTTACATTTTTATTTACTTAGAAGATGCTTTTATCCAAAGCGACATGCATTTCTGAGAAAGCTGGGTCAGACACCCCTTGAGCATTAGAGGTTAAGGACCTTGCTCAGGGGCCCAATGGCAAAACCATTCTGCTGGCCCTAGGATTTGACCTGGTGACCTTCCGTTCACTGAGTCAGCAGCCTAACTTGGTGAGCCACACACCAACGCTGGTAAGGTTCCTGTCAGGTGTGTGCATCTCATCCAGAGTGTCCTCTGACTCCTGCACTAGGCTTCCTGCCCCGCTACCCTCCTTGTGACCTTGTACTGAGAAAGCAGTTTGAGGATGGATGAATTAGAGTTATTTCCCCAGCCGCACAACTGCACATTTCATCATTCCTGTTTATGGGTCCGAAGACCAAGGTATATTGTTTTTTGAGATTCCTATAAAACCATCAATGCAGGCATGCTTATGTAACTGTTAATCAAGGGCGGGAACACTGACCCCTCATGTAGCGATGAACAGGGTTCAATAAGGTCTTTCTTTGGGGCCAAAGATCAATACAAATACCCATGGTATGTTGGAGGTCAAAGGTCAGAGAGCAAAATGGCCACAGGGTAGATAGAATTGCAGTTTTTTGTTGCCCTTTTACCTGATGTGACCTTTCCTGGGGGAATTCTACGACACTTGAATAGCCACTAATGAAAGCAGTCAGCACCAGAGACTCCTGACACAAGTGGGATTGGCTTCCTAGTAAGCACTGACCAGTTAGGCAGATGAGTTTACTGGGACCTCCCTTAGCATCCTAGTGAGTGTTTGTTCCTCTAATGATTTGCTGGTTCAGAACTAATCAAAACACCCCCAGTCATGTGCGACAAACCGTTTTGAAACTAGTTCAAAATTAGAAGTAATCTAACTGATGTACACTGGAAATGTTGCCTGGCTTTTGGCTTAGGTCACAACAAGAATGGCCCAGAGATCTGAAGGCCCAAGGACTGTGGCACATGGGCTGGTCTATCCACCAGGTCACGGGAATCACCAGGGCAACCAAGTGCAAATCACCAGCCGGGATACAGTTTTTGTCGGTGGGCATTAATGGCAGATGTAAGGCATCAGTGATGTGCATTTAAAGACAGAGCTGTTGAGTAGTGCTCCAAGTCCATGGCTCGTGTTGTGTTTTGGTGGTTGGGTGCACCAAAAGAAATTGCAAGACTCCCTTCTCACCACTGCTTGAGTTCCTATGCTGTTTCAGGTCCTGGTTGTGTGAATGTCCTCTGACCTGTTTGTATGAATGGTCTCCTGATAGTTTCCATGAAAATGCAAAAAAATTACAGTAGAGTCTCGTTTTTCTGACATAACGGGCCGGCAGAACATCGGATAAGCGAAAATGTCAGATAATGGGAGGTGTTAAGACAAAGCCTATTAAACATCAAACTATGTTATAATTTTACACATTACGAACCTAATAATCATGTTTTACAACAAAACAACAGAAAAAATTTACTAAAAAATGAACTTACATTTACAGAATAGTCTGAAGTTAAATACGGTATGTAGTTAAAAAGTTCAGTCCTGTGATGAGCGCGCCACTGTACAGTCGGGGTAACTAATTAGCTGTAGTAGAGTCGGAAGCAACAAAAAATAGACTACGTTGGCAACTTGCAGTTCTTGTTGCCGATTGATGCGTTTTTTTGTTTTTTGTTTTTTTGCGGTGGGACGTTGGATAATAGGGATGGTCGGATAAGCGAGACTTTTTTGTACTATGAAACTGTGGCAGCCTGCATTACTGGACAGGACCGAGTCCAGTGTTCTACAGGAGCACCTCCAGCAGCATGTGAATGTCCAGAAGTTTCCTCACGAAGTATTGTTAATGTTATGGACAACGGACACAATTTGAGAGGTGGAGGGGTCAGGGTGTGAACACTTGAGGTTTGCGGAGTATGCCATGTAATGTCAGACCCAGGGTGTGGGGGGGGGGCAAAGAAGCAGTCAGCGATTAGGGTGAGTCTGCCACATGACGTGGGCGAGGAGCAATGCTGGTGTTCTGTTGGCAGGGCCTTGAAAGTGAGCCTCTAATGAGGAAAGTGTTGATTTGGCAGAGGCCCTAATAGGATCAAAGGGCCCGTTTGGCTCACAGCTGACAGCCGGCGGTGCTCCGCTGGCGGGCGACCAGCAGGGGGTGGGGCTGTGGTAGCACGCGAGGAATAGGGAGGGCCAGGGAGCCTCTAACAGGGGCGGCCCCCGTGGTGGTGAGCGGGATCTCGGAAGCATGCCGACACAGGTGGGTCACCCGGCAGCACGCGTCAGCGGGGAAAAAGTAGAGCGGCATTCCCAGAGGAGCTCATTTCCTTAACCTCCACCAGGTTATCGGGAAGCAGCAAGCTGGACATGGGAGAAGCCGGCTGCATGTTAAAATCCCAGAAGGGGAAATTTCTGCTGCGGGAAGCGGAGCCAACAGTGGAATTCGTCGTGGGGCGGCGTGAGGGGAAAGCGGATGAGCTGGTAGGAGCCGGCACGCTCAGGGACATCTGCAGACCGAGCAACAAAGTCAGGGGCGTCCATGAAGGGGAGTCGGGGGGGGCTTCAAGAGCATGATGGGACGGGCGTCGTATGCATGGCCCAAATGGCATTTTGGCCCAAGCTGGGTCTTGTCAGGGAGGATAAGAGCACAAGAGTGGGGGTATCCAGAGGGGGCAGCGAGAAAGACAGACTCCCCGACTGCTTGTCGATAAAAATATACCCCATCCCCTCTGTTAAATTCAAATGCAAATACGTTGTTTTTCTCCCTCTCACCCCCCCCCCCCCCACACTGTTCCTTTTGTCTCGAAAATTAGCCAAGCAGAGTGCTCGGGCGGCTAATTACGTATTCAAATGAAAGAGGCTCGTTAATGTTGCACAGGGGAGAGTGGAGATGATTGGGAGAGGGTGATGGAATTGAAATGAGCTCTCCGGTGCTGGCGGAGGCGCATCTGGAGCCGGCGGCGCGAATCCCGGCAGATGTCACCTCCTGGGATTGGGGGGGGGGGGGCATCAGGAAGGGGGTGAGCCGGCGTGTGCGCATACGTGTGTGCCGGAGAGGGTGAGCAGACCGCGGGCAGCAGAGAACACGCGTGTACATGCACATGCCTTGGAACAGAACGCTTTGTGTCAGCCAAGTAGGATGGGATAGAAGTGTAGGTTAAAAAAGCAGGCCCTCATGAAAGCAAAAGGTTTTTTTGTTGGGGTGGGGGGGGAGTGAATCAATGAATGCTGTGCCTGCCTGTGACCTGCTGTGCCTGTGCCTGTAATCATGGAGATGATTAGAATGGAGCGATCAACCCCGCTCCACGCCACATGGGACCTGGGGGCGCTCTCTGCTGTCCCGCTTTAATTCTGGCTTTTCCTGGCCACATTTAATGCTGTCGTTCACTGAGGCAGCTTCAGCGCCCGACACAAAAGGATGCCTTGCTTACCCATTCCGACCGGAGCAGACCGACCGGTGGGGCTCTGCTTGGTTCCTTTGTCCCTGAGCATCCTCTAAGCATTACTGTGACCACCTTGGTCCTGGTGACCACCTTGGGGGGGTTGGGGGGGGGTGTCACAGTGAAGAACATGCCGAATCCTCCACCCATCCCAATTCCAGACTTCATCACCTCATTCTACTCTACCCATGATCCACACCGCGACCCCCTCCCGTATACACCTCTGCATGCCTCTGTTTACCCAGAGGGGCTGACGATGTCCTCCTCTGCCCCTGGACCACCTACCACCACCCCCCACACTTCATCCTTCTCCCTCCCTGCCTAACTGCACTGCCCTCATCTCCCATGAGTCTGTGCATGTGCGTTTCCACATGAGTTTGTGTGTGTGTCTGTGTCTTTGGGCAGACCACGTGTTTCTGCCAGCCTGGTCTGCCCTCCCATCCACACACACATACACATGCACGTAGGTGCATACACGCACCTCCACACGGGACCCAGGAGTGCACGATCTGGAATAAAGGCGCCTTCTCCCTCCTTCTCATCATGCATTCATGGGGCGTGTGCTGTCAGCACCATGCCCTGCGGCTGCTCAGCTCCTGCCCTGCAGGTATCATTAGCATGGGCCTGTAGAGTCATTATTGATCCTCCAGCTGTTAATGGCATGCACGCCAGTCCCCCAGGGGGCAGCCCTTTGATGCTGGTTGCCTATTCACCCCCCCCCCCCCACACGCACACACACCGTGGCGGGGCGGCCCTGCCACGCTTCTCTGAAACGGACCCCCTCGATGCATAGAGGGTGTGGAAGGTGCCTGTACATGGGGCTGCGCCTAATGGGTGTGGAGCCAGGGGGCGCTGTGCCAGGAACTCAGGTCGGCTGTTAGTGCAGAGTGCTGGGACCAGTGTCAATGCTTCCCTCTATCTGGCCCCAGCCGTTCTTATCTATCTGAGATACCAGTATGTTCAGTTTGATTCAATTAATTTTAATATAGCGCCCTTCCCCACATGGTTACCCCGAAGCACTTAACTTCTCCGTTGGTGCGTTATCTGTCGGGGAGATAGAAGAGAGAGAAGATTCACAGTTCTGGCATCCCCCCCCCCCCAAGCCCGCCACCCCCCTTCCGTCTCTCCCTTCCTTACATTTTTCCCCTCTCGCCTCTCTTGGGCCCCCCCCCCCCCCCCCCGCCACCCGAGGAGAGACGGTGGAAGGGGTGTAGAAAGGAGGAAAAAAAAAAAAACAACAAAAAAAAAAACAAAAAAAAACAACAAACAC
>JAODKC010000009.1:16640234-16661226 GCA_026777985.1 Mormyrops attenuatus | reverse complement strand
AAGAATCCTCACACTGGTGTGATGGACAGGCGTCTTGGAGAAGAATCCTCACACTGGTGTGATGGACAGGCGTCTTGCCCAAGCAGAAAGCCGGCTCTGTCCCCTGTGCACTTTGGGACATGAAATGCAGGCCTAACTCAATAAGTTCTTATTGAAAACTGATGAATAGGTTCACAAAGACTGCACACAACACATTCAGTTCCCAGTCCCTACTATCGCTGGCTGGCCACTCGAGGTAAGCGTGCTGCCCAAAATGGATAAAGCGTGCCATGTAACATGGACGAAGCGTGCAGACCATCATGGACCAAGTGTGCTGTCCAAAATGAATTAAGCATGCCGTCTTACACGGACAAAGAATGCCATCCAACGTGGACCAAGTGTTCCATCTGACATGGACAAAGCATGACAACTGACATAGACCAAGCATGCCTTCTGACAGACCAAGTGTGCTGTCCAAAATGGATGACGTCCGTCTGACATGGACTAAGTGTGCTGAACGACATAAACCAAACATGTTGACCAACATGGACCAACAATGCATTCTTACATGGGCTAAGTGTGTTGACCAATATCTGCTAGGAAGCCAACTGACAGGGACCAAGTGTGGTTTCTGATATGGACCAAGCGTGCTGTCCAACATGGACCAAACATGCCTCTGACATGGACCAAGCGTGCTGACCGACATGGAACAAGCGCACTGACCAGCATGCCAACTGACATGGATCAAGTGTGCCTTCTGATATAGACCAAGCATACAGACTGACATGGACTAAGCATGCCAACCGACAAGGACCAAAGGTGCCTACCATCATGGACCACAGGTGCCCTCTGACACGGAAAACTGTGCCGACCATCATGAACCTAGCGTGCCTTCTGACACAGACTGAACATGCTGACCAACATACCAGACATGTCTTTCAACATTCAGGATTTGCTGAGGAAGTTCTTGTTCACATGACATTTGTGGGATGTTGTGAATGTTCCACAAATGGTAGTTTGACATTTGCAGAAGGTCTTTCTGAAGCTGTGACCTGGATTTAATTTGCAAGCAGAGGAATCTCACACAAACTGCAGTAATTTATAAGAATTTATGAATTCTTAAAATGGGTTCTTGATTTAAAAAAAGTTCACAGGTTTTATAATCCCATTTTAAGACTTTTTCTGCATGTCACTAGATAAACATGAGAAAAAAGTTGGCAGGAAATGTTTGACAGCCCACCTTCAAAATGTGCTCAGTTTGTTCAGGAACCAAAAGAATGGATGAGGAAGATGAGGGAGAAACAACTTAACATCTGGCAGCCTTGGAACAAGCACGCAGCACACACTCACACAGCACATACACACAGCTCATATACACACACACGCACATGCAGTACTCCACAGAGGCACTGTACACCACCGGCAGTGTCTTCAGAAGCTCATTGCAGATAATCTTTTGATACCTTTAGATCATTTCACATGTGTAATGTATTGATAATTTTTTTCAGAGTGACTTGGAAATTTCCTCTTTGGAGGAGGACACTGCTTCACGCCGCCATGCCCTGAATCAGCCCTCAGAGATGCAGCCCGACCCCCACGGCTCAGAGACGCAGGATTCGCGGGGGGGGGTTGTGGCATGACGAGCTGACGGTAACCGGCAACGCTGTCACATGATGACAAATGAGGGGTGTGCGTGCGGGAGGGAAAGGGCGCCACCTACAGGCGGGAGGCTGCAGTGACTAAACACACACGCACACAGGGACAAACACATACACACATATAAACACGCAGAGAGACAGATGCACACAGGGACAAACACATACACACATACGGACACGCAGAGAGACAGATACACACAGGGACAAACACATACACACATACGGACACACAGAGAGACAGATACACACATGGAAACACACACATACAAAGACACTCACAGATACGCACACACTATGTAACAGGTCACGTGACCCTGCAGCATAATTAAGGCCAGTAAGCACTTTAAGGATATTTCGATGGCATGCATAATTAGGTATTACTCATTTCTGCAGGATAATGACGGTAACGGCTGGCCTGATGAGTATCTGCCAAAACAGGTAACCGGTATCTGGCCCAGCCCACACAGGCCCCCTCCCCTCTGCTGAAGCAGGCCACCTTCACACTGTCTGACACTGATAACACCTCCTGCCCCGGTCATGCCATGTGTCTCAGAGAAGGTACACATCCCAACTGGACCAATCGCAGTGCCTCAGTGGCACATCCTGATTCGGTAGCTGCTGTCAAGCATTTCTTTACTGTACAGTGGCAGTGAATAATGTGTCCTTACCAGCAGCTCACAGTAGCTCATGTTTGCCCCCTAGTGGCCATATTGTGCAATTCTCAATATAACAACACAGCCATGTTTGGACAAAGTTATTCTGTTCCATTTGAAAATGCATAGAAAATACATGAGTAAATGAAGAGGTGCTGGGATCATTTTCTGTTGTGCTGTTATTCTATGTGAATCTCTCTTTTATTAATACGGTTAGGCCTGTGGTTCCCAACCCAGTGCCTGTACCAGGTATTTGGCGTGGGAGGGAGCAAAAATGTGGACTGTCTGGGGTCCCTGAGTACTGGGTTGGGAAGAACTGGGTTAGGCGTAACTGTAAAGCTGCATGAAGAGCTGCAGAGATCTCGCATTTTCTATTGTGCTGTTATTCTGTGTGAATCTCTCTTTCGTTATCCATTATCCTGTGAGTGGGACTGCGTGCCTCCTGCGCCACATGGAGGTTGGGTATTTCCCAGGCCGCGTGGGGGCCGTGTCTTTCAAGCGGCGTGGGGGCTGAATGTCTCCTGGGTTGCGTGTCTCCTGTGCTGCATGTGTCCTGGGTCGCGTGTCTCCTGTGCTTTATGTCTTCTGGGTTGTGTGTCTCCTGAGTCGCGTGTCTCCTGGGTCGCGTGTCTCCTGTGCTGCGTGTCTCCTGGGTCGCGTGTCTCCTGGGTCGCGTGTCTCCTGTGCTGCATGTCTCCTGGGTCGCGTGTCTCCTGTGTCGCGTGTCTCCTGTGCTGCGTGTCTCCTGCGTCGCGTGTCTCCTGTGCTGCGTGTCTCCTGGGCCGTGTGTCTCCTGTGCTGCATGTCTTCTGGGTCGCGTGTCTCCTGGGTCTCGTGTCTCCTGTGCTGCATGTCTCCTGGGTCGAGTGTCTCCTGGGTCACGTGTCTCCTGTGCTGCGTGTCTCCAGTGCTGCGTGTCTCCTGGGTCGCGTGTCTCCTGTGTCGCGTGTCTCCTGGATCGCGTGTCTCCTGTGCTGCGTGTCTCCTGGGCCGCGTGTCTCCTGTGCTGCGTGTCTCCTGCGTCGTGTGTCTCCTGTGCTGCCTGTATCCTGGGTCACGTGTCTCCTGGGTCTCGTGTCTCCTGTGCTGCATGTCTCCTGGGCCGCGCGTCTCCTGTGCTGAATATCTCCTGGGTCGCGTGTCTCCTGTGCTGCATGTCTCCTGGGCCGCATGTCTCCTGGGTTGCATGTGTCCTGGGCCACATGCAGGTTACATGTCTCCCGGGCGGCTTGGGAACTGCCTGTCTCCCAGGCTGTGTGAGGGCCGCGTGTCTCTTGGGCCTTGTGTCTCTCGGGCCCGTGTGACGGCCTCATGCCTCGGGGCTATGTGTCTCCTGGGCCACGTGGGGGCCGCGTGTCTCCCAGGCCGCATGGGGGCAATGTGTCTCCGAGGCCACGTGGGGGCCGCGTGTCTCCCAAGCTGCGTGGGGGCTGCGTGTGTCCTGGGCCGCGTGGGGGCCGTGTGTCTCCCAAGCTGCGTGCGGGCTGCGTGTCTCCTGGGCTGCGTGGGGGCCATGTGTCTCCCAAGTTGCTACATACGGGCTGCAGTGACAGGATGCTGGGGCAGTCAGCTGGCCATCATACTTTGTCTATGTCATTCCTGTGAGCAGGGACCCACAGTAGCTGCATGTGTCTCTGTCACCATAAGTGAGCAGCATCAGGGCCGTCAGTCCGATTTTATGTGAACAGAATGATTCTCGGTGATTCATAAACCAAAACGCAGAACATTCCTATACTTTAGGTAACTCATGCACTTGAATTTATAGAAGTGTAAAGTATAAGTTATTTCATCAAAACAGACCGTGATACGATTCATACTCTCATATTTTCCATCACGTGAAAAATAAATGCATGTAAAACAACTAATGTTTATGTTCTGTGTCTGTAGCCTAAGTGCTGCAGCACACAGTGCAAAGGTAGTAAACCCATTGATACATATATAATCACATAAACTTATATCCAAATCTTCAAATCAAAGTTTATTAAATGCACAGCACTACAGCAAACAGAGGTAGATAGAGCAATGAAATAAGATTCCCCAAGAGCTCCCTGTACTGAGTGATATATGACAGCAGTATTAAATAATGATTTCAGGTTCAAAAATTACCTCACAAAATACAGCCCTCACTATCCTTGGAAAACCATAACATTCATGCTATACTTAAATGCTTTATAAATTGCCACAGACATAAAGAGGGTATCATCAAAATGATTAAACACGCACATGGTGTTGGCACCATCTGTCTCTGTCCCTTGTGGCCAGCAGGTGGTGCTGGCCATCCTCCATCTTGTAACCCTTTAGCCCCAGTGTGTCCTGTACTTTTCCTGGGCTGCTGTGTAGCTCATCGGGTTGGGCTGTATTCTCCAGGCATGGCTTCAGGACTGGCCAGAGCCCAATCTCATCTGCTTCATTTTATTTATTGCTTTGTTTCCCTAGTGTTGTTATATTCTGTGATCGTTTGTGATACCGCGCGTTGTTACTTTCCAAGTTCTGTTCGTGGTGTTGCCTGGTCGTAGATTTATTTACGGTTCTGTTTCTAACATGTACCGCTTAGTTCTGACCCCTCGTGGTCCATTTATTTTCTGGGTTCCCCTTTGTTGTTCTTGAGTAGCTTTTCCAAAAGCTTCGTAACGCTATGTAGTTCATTGTCTAGTACTTAAGATCTATGGTTAATTAGCACGCTTTTCCCGAAACCCTTCGTAATGAAGTACTTCCATATCTCGTTCGTAGATTTACTATAGCGCTCCGACCCACTCGTTATTTTCTACGTCGTTCTTTATTTGAACTGTCCTGTCACAGACCCAGAAATCGTCCGAAATAGATGACAAAAACAAACTGACGCTATTTTTTTGGATAACGTAATAATGCTGATATAATAAGAGGTCAATATTTCAATATAAAACTATGAAGTCGACTACAAATTAGCGCGAATTAGGCTCGTTGTTGTAACACATGTACGCCATTTCAGTACGTTGACTTTAGAATGACCTTAAAAGTCAAATTCAGTTAATAAAATTGCTTCAAAACACGGTGCAGAATCGCAATGCGACTTCGAATATAATTAAGTACAATTAAAATGGAATTGGTTTCACATCAATTCGCATGAATAGTGACACTGCAGCTTTAATAATACAGGTTAATATTTATATGTATTTACACTGAATCCCGCCCATACCCCCACCACGCAATCACGAATATTTACAGCAACAAAACGAAGCTGTCGGCCAGGCCCCCCTGATCGAGCACCTGCCTGAAAGGTCTGTGCATGTCGCTATTATTCGTGGTAACACACATAAACAGTTAAATATGCAAAATCAATACATATATGCTCCTGGAAAAGGACTTGGAGGGCTGGCGTAAACGAAATGCATATTGTTAGAACAGGCTAAAACAATTACACAATTTTTATCTTACAATCATACAAATATAAAGTTACTCACCAGTACATATATGACGTCAATATATGCATCTACCATGCTGGAAGAAAATATGTTATGTAATTATTTGTACTTTGCTAAATTCAGTGACATTCCTGTGTTGTATGATGCATTGAATTTAAATGAATAAAATTTTTCTTACTGTCATTCCAAGTCGACACCTTACAGGGTGTGGCCACGTTGATTAAAAAAAATAAATTCTGAACAACCCTGGTAGGCTGCATAATGACCTAACCAATCAAACTTGCTGTGTGTTCAGTCACACGTTTTGAATTGGGAAGGTGAATCACTCCTCACGACCAGCAATGCCAGAGGATTGTGCAAGTCAACAAAAGTCAGCGTTTGAGATAGCGCCATCCAGGAAGCCAAGCTGCTATTGCAGGTGGTCATGAACCCCATGGACCATCTCATTAATGAATAATTCATAGAGAAATACAGGCTGGCCTGGGGTGAAATAATGAGCCCCCTTGGTCTGGTCCTGGAGAAATTGAAAAGAGGAATTAACACACCAGAATTTTGCCCGCAGTGCACCGTGCAGCTCCTGACAGCTCTCTGCTTCTATGGCACTGGTGGATTCCTGCAGACCTACCGGTGCGCATGGCCTCAGCAAGGCTGCGGTGTCCTGCATCTGTGCGTGCACTGACGGATTGACACTGTGACAGGGTAAGACTATGATGACAGAGCCCAATGACAGGGAGACACCGTAACTGGGCAACACTGTGAAGGCGTGGGGGGGGGGGCGCTGTGACGGATTGACACTGTGACAGGGTGACCCCGACAGCGGGTGGCCCTCTGGCAGGGTGACACTGCAACGGGGCCACACTGTAACAGTCCTGCCGTGCCTGCAGCAAATCGTATAACCCAGTGAAACATGAAACGCCGCTGAGACTGGCCTACAGTGCTTTGCCTGTTCAGAAGGTCACCTACCAGTACAACAGTCACGCAGCTTAGCACTGGGCCCTTACAAGCTTCCCAAGGCCTGCCTTACCTTTTCAGGGGCCCTAGGCAAATCCCCCCCCCCCTGCCCCCCATCCACCCAGAAAACTGATCACTTCACTTCTTTTGCAATGCAGGTAATTCAGGGCACCAAGGCAGCGGCTTCTTCTGTGTATCGCTACAGGTAGCCCCGGTGTTTCCTGATACTTACAGCATTTGCAGTGTTACAGAGCAATATTTTAACAAGCAATATTTTAACGAGCTTCTTGTTTTTCAAGGGTGAATTCAGGTAATGTGGCCACTTTTTGTTTAGTGCCTGACTGTCAGGCATTTTTAAACATAGTTTTGTATTATTATTATGTTTCAAGAGTTGTTCATATTTTTGCATTGAAATTTAAATGGATCATTATTTAATTAATAAACTTAATTCATTGATAAACTTAAGTGGCACGTTCCACACTACAGCAGGAAGCCAGGCATGTGGTTCCTGCCCCCCCACTCACTAGCTGCCCATTTTATTCTCTCCTCACTGCAGAGATTCTCATCCCTTCCCCTCTTTCGCTGCATTTTCTCCCCCCCCTCTGTTGACCTACACTGTGTCCATCCCTCTTTCTGCTTTCTCCCTCTCCCTGAAGGCTCGTCTCTAATGTGCAGCTTCAGAGACACGCTGCAAATTAACACCATTTGTTCTGCAGAGCATGCCTCCTTCCCGGTGCCTCGTGCATATCTTATTACTCGATGTTTGTATAAATGTGTAAAAGGGGCAGAAAAAAAGAGAGAGAAAGAAACACCCAGTCGAAAATGAAAGATGCTAACTCTATTGTCAGCTTCTCGGAAGATCTGAAGACCCATTAAAATGTCTCTCGCTCGGATTTTCCTGATTGAAATGCGTTTGTTGTTATGGCACCAGCCGCTGCTGCCTTTGTCTGTTCAGGGTCCCATGTGTTAAATGCACATACTCTAAGCCACCCCGGGATAGCGTCGGCAAGCCTACTGGAGTAGACCGTGTGTATTTTAAGGGAGCTGCTTTGAAATCTGAAACATATGGCAAAAACAAAACAGACCAATGTAACAATGACTACGTAAACCACTCAGAAAGTCACATGACATATGAACTTCTCAGTTGACTTAAAAATACTCAACGGACTTAATAAAACAACTAGCTGGGTGCACACAAATCCACAACAGTAGATGTTCATGCCTCTGAACAATTAGCGGTGTAGAAGCCCGAAAGGCGTTGGTCTACTGACCTGCTATGGGCATCTCTGCATTTCACATTCACTGACGCAGTCAAGCCAAGCAAAGTCATCCCAACTTAACAGCCATGAAAATTTGGGTCTGAATGGGGTGATGAATGAAGGAGAACAGGAGGGGAGAGAAGGAGAGAGGAACTAAGGGGGGGATGACTTTACGGGAGAAGAACTAAGGGTTTAGTCTCCCTTAGGGCATGACCTGAGCGGAACCTTAACGGCAGAAGAAGCCACTTGACTGCAGTGCATGGTGACAGGACCATGCTAAGTGGCTCTCTGAGTCAGACCATACCATGAACAAATGTCTCCCAGGCAGTGAAACTCCTGAAAGTAGACACTTTCCTTCATAATGTGGGGGCAAGGGTTTGGTATGGAGGGGTAACTGCATACACCCACTTGCACCCCCATGTACTGGTAAACACTGAAATGCAAATACCAGCAATGATACACATTTGGTTTGTCGCCTTATTCCATGAGGGGGATGACTTTAGAAACGTGTCCAGGAGAACACTGAACTTTTATGCAACAGACACTCATTTAAATCCCTGCATTTATGCCCAGGCTCATGATTCTGCACCTATATCAGAATGCACACCACATTCCCACGCTAGTGCACTGCCAAAGCGCCATGATTAAAACTGAAAATATCTGGGCGTGTGATTCCCCAGACGTCCGACGGACTTATTAATCTCTAATTAGCCAACAATTTAAGGAAAAAGCCATTAGGGGTCAATCTGGACAGAAATAATTCTGCCAGTATTCCACAGCAACTGGCCAGTTTTGAGCTGAGCTCCCCAAGGGACTCCCGGTGGAAGCAAGAGGGGAGGTTACAGAGGTGGGCGGTCCCCACAGAGGAGGGGGTGTGACCAAAAGGACAGGCCAGGACACGGGTGCACAGATTTGGCAGGGAAGCCCAGAAAGCTGCTGAGGCATCTGCTGCCTGCGCTATCGGCGCTGTGATGTCACTGCCTCCACCATCAGCTGTCACCTTGGACGCGAGTCAAATCGCGTCATGCTCTACTCTGCTGCTCATCTCATCACGTGCGGCGCATCTGGGCTCCTGCGACATGCTGAAGCTGGATGTGTGTTTGTCTTCTGTGTGGTAGGTACCATAGAGAAGCCTGGGCCTCTTACTGGGATTCCCAGGAGATGCTTGTGTCAAGTCTTTGGGAGGAAGGTGATGGGGGTGTTGTGACCCTACTGTGACATAAAAGGACCAACTTAAAGGCAGCCAATCAATGGAGTGGCCAGTCCAATCACATTTTGTTTACTATGCTCCAGTAGTCATGAAAGAATCTCAACACAACGCCAATTAAATAACTTGAAATAGCAGGGCAGGTCTTTCGATGGAATAAAAGGGTTTATTTTTGTGTATAGCCCTTCTTACATTCAAGTAAAAAGTGACTTATGGTAAAGGAGAAGGTTATAACTTAGGAGTGTTTTCCGGGATTTGAACCCACAACCTTCACATTGTTAGCATAATGCTCTGTTTCATGACCTACACTTGCTGTTAGCCTCAAGTGGGAGTCCCCAATGCTTGATCCCTACACTCGCAGCCTCCCTCAAATGCCATAGTGCTGTAAAATCGTACGACACTTGCCATGTTTAGGGTATCTCAGATTAGCTGCGCTTCCAAAGACCACAGCACACAATGTCCTACCAAGACCACATTGTGAAATTAAACCGTTTACATTTAATTACAGCGAACTCTCTGAGTCCAAGCGCATAAAAAATACAATATGCGATGGAGCCACTTTATTGATTTCCAGCATAATTGTGAGTCAGATGCACAGGGTTGCTGCATACTTTATTCATGTATTATTATTTATTGATCGGGTATATGCCCTTATAGAGACCAGAACAGGGAGTAGCAGGAGATAGGAGTGCAGAGCACAGAGCAGTTCTTGGTAAGTGCTGAACACACTGTGAAGCTGTGAAGAAGTGCACCATCAGCTGCGGGTGGTAATAAGCTCTCGATTTAAGCCGATGCCATTCCGCAGTTCACACCGAGATGCTAATGGTGCTGCTTGTCAGGCCTTCAGTGCAGAGGTCCTGGTTAAAGTGGAGGACTTTCCGAAAGCTCGCTGATGTGTGGGTCTTGCTGACCACAGCCACCGATTCGGTCCCCACTCTGGCTATAGGACTGTAGTATTGGAGGGTAAGGGTGAGGATTTTATGAGATGGAGAGCTAGCGGGGCTGCCTAGAGTAAAAGGCCTGTGCTGACTGTTTGCACATATAACTGCACATATACTTTATGTTAATTTATTATTATTATGATTTATTTGTTTGGTTGTTTATTTATTTCCTCAATGTCCTTTTTCAGAATGTTATGTTTGTGCACTCTGTACTTTTTAATTTTTTTTTTTTGTCTGCACTATGTGTACTGTCTATGCACTTCGTCTTGTTTTGCACTGTGTGTTTGTTTGTCTGCACTTTACCTACTTCGCTGTTGTATGCAACAGAATTTCCCCCTGGGATCAATAAAGTTCATCTTAAAGCTGTTGGAATGCTGTGTGAGAGGAAGAGGTCAGGTGACCTGCGTAGGGGTGATTCTCTTCACAAATGGTCGATAATGATCCAAACTGAGCTGACTGGCCTGCTCCTTATGAACCTCTCAACGCCTCTGTTACATTCTTCCTCCATGGAGGCCCAGTGCCAAGAATGCATCCTCTACAGGAGCCAGACTGGAATGGCAAAAAAGTGAATAGATCCTGTGCACTATAAGACCGGAACAGACAATGGGAATGTGCGAGAGAGAGAGAGAGAGAGGGAGGGAGGAATGCATGGTATGCATCCCATTGTTGTGCAGAATGATGAAATAAATAAATAAACAAACAAACAAACAAGCGGGCGTGCTCTCGGCAGCCTATGAATATTACATTAGCAGGCGAGGGGGACGTGTGCAGCAGGAACATCTGGCCCCGTCCATGGGGACCCTCATGGCAAGAAGGCTGCAACTTTTGGGGGAGGGGGGTGGCAATAAAAAAAAGCAAGTGAGGTTTCACATCATATGCCTGATTTGTTTTGCTAATTTGATTCTGAACAGCAGCAGCCCCCAAAGTACTGGTACCACGTGAGTGGTACCCAGGGTGGAGAAGCAGTGCTTCACACTTCCGGAATGGCGTGACCAATCCGGACTGCTTTTTCCAATCGGAGTTGTCTCCCTCCAGACCTACCGCAAGTTAGCGATGTCTGTAATGAACATGTTTTATTGAGTCTTCCTTCCCACCCCCCTTCCTCTGAAGTCCATATCGGCCGGTTTATTAAGTCTGTCTATCCCATTGAGCTCCACGCCTGAATCGCTCATTGTCCAGCTGTAATGGCGCATAGGAGGGAGAGGCTGGGCTTTGAAAGCCTGAGGAAGGCTGCATTAGAGAGCAAGAGAGGCTGAGACAGTCATCTGCATAATTGTTACGGGAGGATTCAGCGCACGCTCTCGCAGGTGTACAATTAGAGTGGCCTTGCATCTCTGCCGTGCGGCTCAGACGCGGCCCATTGTCATTCGCTGCGCCGGCCTGCCTGTGCTCACCGAGAGCTCTGGTTTTTTCTCCTCTCCCCCTCCTGTGTGGGTGTGATGGGGGGAAATAAATAAATAAAAATAAAAATAAAATGGAGGACTAATTGCTTCGGATAATGAAAGCCAGCCCTCCGGATCCATTTTCTTCATTCTCCACTGGGCCCTGATGCACGGCGTTGTCTGGAAACTCTTCATTTTATCTATACATTTCTAATATCTGCATTTGATTTGTAGATGGCTTAGAGGGCAGATGATATGTGTGTTGCGTACAGATTGTTATGTGCCTGTCATGTTCTTTATCCCCAGCATTTAAACGATGGATGAGAGTACATCTTTGTCACAGAAAAATCTCAATCTGACTAAACTGTAGAGATACATATTAAGGGTGTCTTCATCCTGTCTTATTTAACTGTTCTTTGAATTTTTGTGATCTTTCAAAGGGTGATGTAGTACTATTATTGATTTTTAACCATGCGAAGAGTGCTGAATGATATTCAGAGTCTCATACAGAGTTGAGATGAGCTCATGGCTGATTCAAGCGTAGACTGAAGACTGGGCATCAGCACCAGTGACTGGAAAAAGTATGTAAGTCCTTCTCGTCACTGAGGCTGTGGTAGGACATGGGTCCATATCTCACTGGGTGTAACCAGATGTTGTCCAGCCAGTTGAGGGCTATAGAAGGCTTTATCTAGCCATGGGTTTGGGGGAGGAGTTTGTCTCCTACGGACCCAGAGTGTCCAGTCCCAGCCCAAACTGTAGTAGCTGAAATTCAGGCTGCATATTGGACAGGTGGGGAATTTTAATGTTGTGTTCCAGAATGGTGAGCAGGATAGAGGCTGAAACAAATCCAAGGAACTTCAATACTAACCCCATGAACTTCAAACACCCCCTCCACTGATGTAGAGCAGTTGTGGCGTGATGTGGTCTCTAGTAGACCCATATCCAGCCCACAGTCAGACCCCAAAGATGATCTGAAGATGCATGCATGTAGCACGTCAATGCGTCTCTGTCTCCTGTGATCACAGGGCTGTGATCACAGGGCTCTCCCAGATGCTTGACAACTTCATCCAGAGTAACTCATGGCTAGATAGACTCTTTGCTCCAGGATAAAATGCACAACTAATGTGTGTGATGCGTTCCCAGGCTGGGATGTGTAAGCAGATTCTGCGTATGCTTCAGAAAACAACCCTGGGCCTTTCTCCATCATACATTTGAAACATCACATACAGCAACATTTCCCAGTTGTGAAATGAGGTGAAGAATGCACTCCAGTGTAAAAACAGTGAAATCTGCTGTTTGTCGCTTTAATCTCTGAGGCTCCCAGTTTTCATTCACCCTCTCTCTACACCCCCTTCCCACTCCCCTTAGCTCTCCCCTCCTTTCAGGCTCCTCTTCTCTGGGGACTGGTAGAACCACAGGTGTGGAAAGCTGGATACCAACACACAACTGTGAATCAAGCGAAGAGGCTCCCTGGTCACCTCTTAATCATATTCTCCAGCATAGGCGGTCGACCTTCTGTTGCTGGGAGCCGATGGGACAGGAGTTTGGAGGGGGGAGGAGGTGGGACTCAGACAGCTGCCCACCCCCATCCCTCTATTGGCTAAATAATCGAGCGAGATGCTTGTCTGAATTCCCCTCCTGATTGGGTGGGAATGATTTATTTTGTGTCAGCCTCCCATTTTTCTTACTTTTTTTAAATCAGGAATGTCATGTAGCACCTTGGGTTTTTGTGGTAGCCAAACACGCTGAATTGTATTAAGGATGCATGCTGCACCATGTAAATGAAAGTGGTCAGTTTTGCACTCTTTTTTTCCCACAGGTCAGTGATGGGTCTGCTTTCTTGACAGTAATGTTCTCAAGCTTGATTTCCAGGCTCAGAGGATGGAAGGTTTTCTCCAGCGCCAGAAGGTCAGTCTGTATTTTTCCTGTCAAGAGTTTGTTTTGTATGTGAAAATCACTCCCACTCTGAACATCTCAACTAGGAATATCTGTCTAAATTCAGTCCAGAAAAAGATTCTTTTCCTTGAAACTCTTTTGAAACACTAAAAACAACCACAACTTTTAAAACTTTTCAATATTCCTCACCTTCAAAATTGGTTAGCAATATCATTTTTTTGTAATAATATTGGAAATGCTTTTCAGGGTTTTGTAGTCTCTGTATCTTTACATGTAATTGCGAGACTATATGTATGAACATTTCTCCATATATTTTTGTATTCACAGTTTTTTCTCATAAGAACATGTTATTTGCTATGCACTATGCCAAAATGCTACAGACCACACACATACATTTATCACAAGTTTATTTGATGAATTATGTATCAAATTTCCATCTATGCATAGATCTACCAACTACTTTTAAGGATTCACAGAGTAAGTGAATTGCAAATATATTATGAATTCAACTAACAATTAGTGACTGATGAATTGGTTCGTGTGTAGTTTTCATGACCTTGTGAACAATATGTATATATTTTTTAAAATGTGCTATCATAAGTATGTGGAGTGCTGGCAATATGATGACCTCTATCCTGAGATGGGTGGTGGCAGACACATAACTGCATTATTTATTTAAACACTAAAAGCATGTATTCCAATTATAAGACTGATACAGCAAAAAGATGGATTTGTAAGTCACATGGTATGATGTTTAAGACCCTTAGTTTTATCTTTATGTGTGGTTTGTGGTTCTATGGGTTAGGATGGTGGCCCTGTGATTGGGAGGTTACTGTTTCAAATCCCACGATTTCACCAAGGCCCTTGACCTCAATTGCTCTGGTATCTGCTAAACAAAAGGTTACCATATTTGGCGGATTAAGTTGTATCCTGTCTCTTCTGATTGCATGCATGGTAATAATTATATAAAGGTTTAAAGGGGCACCAAGATGCTGGTGTGGCCTCACACCTACAGGGGGTTGAACCCCTTCTCTGTTCTGTGTGTGGAACAATAGCATGTTCTCATGTTCTCCCCGTGGTCCTTTGTTTTCTTCCAGTAGTCTTGTAGTTAGGCAAACTGGCATCTCTAAATTGCCCATAGTGTGCCTGATGGACTGTCATCCCATCTGGAGTTCAATGCGACCCTGGGTGGATACGGAATATGGATGAATAGCTGCAGCGTTTGACACTTTTTTGTCTTTGCTTATTCTTTAATACTGTGCATTTCATTTCCAGAAGTCTCTCAACATGAAATTAAACCCACGGTTTATGCTAATGGGCAACATGAAGAACGCACATCTAATTTGGACAAAAAAATTGTAGGTGGCTACAATCAGAGCGTATTTACCAGTAACCCCAATAAATTCAACATCAGGTGCTCTTAGGAAATGTGTTTTACCAGTAAATGTATGCAAATTTTTAAGGACGCCAGATAAATGAGAGCTGCTGAATGAGGCCCGCCGAGAATATAGAGTTTTGTTTAACCTTTTTAAGTTTTAGTCATTTTATTTATTCATTCTGTTCCTGTATCAGAACTGGATCAGGACCAGAGCAGTCAACATTTTGCGCTGGATTTCTTGGAGCTCTTGCCCTGCTGTCAGCCAAATCAGCTCCTCTTCAAGTGAGAAAACAAGGGCTGGAGTTCCGACTTGCACATTGCTAATGAGGTGGGGAATGGCAGCAAGAGGGATTGGATTTCCATGGGTTTTTGTGATCCGCTATATGGCACTCTGCGGTCAAGCTTTGGCTAAAGTTCTTGCTCTCTGTCTCTTAATCTCTCCTCCTTTCTCTGTAAGAGTGGATGTGCCTGTTCAGGCTTTACTGTTCTCGTGGGGTAATTAAGCTGGTTGCACTCACTGGAGTAGCCTGCTAGAAGCAGCATAGTGAAGTTAGAGTGCACACCGTCATGGGGGGGATTTGAGCTACTCCAATATGCCATGATGTGACCACACACTGCTATGAGCTGGGGGGTGGGGCTAAGCACTCCCATGCTGGGGGGTCGGGTCAGCAGAAACTAGTGTGTTTGGAGCAACTGCTGGCCCACTCAAGATCAGCAGTTACAGGCCACCTGAGCACCCCCATCATTAACAGCTGCATAGCCGCCTTGTGCACTGGCTGGATGGTGCACTGGGGTCCCCCTGGGGCCCGCTGGCCAGATCCCTCCCCCCAGAAGCGCCCACCACTTAGACCCCTGGTACCGATAAATATTGTGGGCCTGGGTCAGATACACATAGGAAATTTCACAATTTCCATACTTCTTGTGAGTCTATTTGAATGTCCAAAGTCAGACACCTCACCTGCCACAAAGAGCCAATATTCCCACACCCGTCAGTGCCTCTCCCTTTCCCCATTGGTAGGATCTCCTGTGATAACACGAAAAGCGTTATACACAGAACATCAAGAGGTGATCTCTGTACAGTCCTACGGGATATTCTCTGGGGGCACGCTCTGTCAGGGGGTCCAGCATGAGACTCCCAGCTGCTGAGGGGACTGAACTCATGTGACGCAGGAAATCGAGACAATGACAAATCAATCCACATGCAAATTTATGGGAGCATATTGCTAATTTGGAGGATGGTCTGGTTATTGTCCAGGATGAGGTAGAGTCTGCAACCACGAGAAAATGAGCCCGGACTGAGCAGATTGGCCACCTGCCACTGAGACCATCACCAGGTGAAGTGTTGTGAAGATCACATGAGATATATTGCTTGTAAATACCGTTCAGCGGTTCCATGTATGATCCGTGTGTTACTCATAGCTACATCTATGCATGGGAGTGTGAATCTATGGGCATTGATGGTGAGCAACGTGTTTGACGTGTACTGGTTGTGAAAAACAGAGCTCTAGATATACGCCTACCACACCAACGCAATTAGCCAATAAGTCAATAGATAGGCTAATTAAGCGACCCACTATAGCTACATGCAGATGTCAGTATGGCAGGAGGTGGAAGATAATGAATTCGTAACATGAAAGCTGTCAGTTAAACTCCTGGGATGGGACTCGCTGTCGGACTCCCAAGCGAGGAGCCTAGACCGGATCTCTCCGGAAGGAAATTCTGCCATATACATGGGTGTGGAAGCCGTAATCTGCTTCGGAAGGACACAGCAGCTAAGCTACTACATTAAAAGTAAATCAGCGTGCATTCTGATGCACTGCTTAACTGTTTACAGGTGTGAGGAAAGGTTTTAGGGACCTTAATTTATAATCTTTATCTATCTGGTAACAAGAGTCTTATTTAACAAATAATATAGTATTTGACATTTTACATCGTTGTATGTATCAAACAAATGGTTTAAATCATTTTAAGATTTTGAACCAAATTTATAGGGGGGGGGGTGCAGCGAGCTAGGACTAAAATATGCTAACCTGTACCCGCAGGTTACACCCGCACGACAAATGTGGTCCCACCAGCTGAGAAACTGTGATAACTGAACAATCATGTCATTGATGGAAAAGGTATGTGAACTGTTTTTTAAGAGTTAATGGAGCCTTCAAAACCTCAGCCAAAGTCTTTCTATTGCTACTGCTGAGACCCACATAGCAGTCTGGAGGATTTTGCAGCATCTCTGGTGGTGTCCTAGTGGCAGACAGGACGCCAGCTTCTGAGCTTCAGGTATAATGCCGTGCTTCTTTGTGCTCGGCTTTTATGGGGAACCCCAGCTCTGATCCACTGTCTGGCCTCACTAACCCGGCAAGAGGTACCAGTAGGTCCACAACAATCCCCCGACCTCGGAGGTGCCATCTCACCTGTCAAGAAAGGTGCCTCCGAGTCTAATTTGACACACCTCTTAGCAGAACAAATTAAATTTGTCAGCTGGAAGTTACAGCTGGAAACGCAGAACCAGCTTTTGGGGACTCATCAATGTAATGATGTGAATTTTTTGTGGCACCCAGACACACACTTGGAAAGATGAAGATTTTGATAGTTGCCTGCGCGCGCGTTTGTCAGTATGTATGTGAGAGTGATCAGCATGTCACCATGCATGTGTGCATCATTTAAGGCAGTGTTTCTCAAACCAGTCCTCGGGGACCCCAGGATAATCTACATTTTTGCTCCCTCCCAGGTCCCGGCACATCTGAACCAGTCAAGGACAAACCAAGCAATCCAGAGTGAACCAAACAGTCATGAATATCCAAGACCTGGTTCAGGTGTGTTGGGAGCTGGGAGGGAACAAAAATGTGGACTGTCTGGAGGTCCCTGGGGAATGGGTTGAGAAACACTGATTTAAGGGGACATGTGTGCATGTTTCTATGTGTTTAATGTGCATTTTTTTTCACATTTGTTAGTGTGATGTATGGTTGTGTATATACTATACTGAGCATCACGCCTGTGTGTGTGTGCATGTGTTTATATGTGCGATGGGGACGGGGCTTGATGGTATGGGGCTCCACCATTGCTTCTCACTCTTCTGATTAAATCAGCAATTCAGATAAATTGTTGGTCTGTTTTCACAGCAGAGACAGCGAGTAAATTAAAAGCAGGAGCTGACAGAGAAGCATATGGTGCGAGTCTCTGCAAGAGGGGGTGGGGGGGAGAAAGCAAAGATTAATTGATAATAGCTGGCTCCTTCACCCCCCTCCAGGAGGGTTTGGTGTATGCCATTGGAATTTTAACAGCAAGCCAGCGTGTGGAGACCCAGTGTGGGGAGCCGGATAAGAGGTTTGACACGCCAGATCCGCCGCTCCCGTCGGGAAGGAAATCTCCATCCAGAGAGCGACATCAGCCATTCCCGTCGGAGGCGGTTGTGCCGTCTGCTTTGGGCAGGTGCTTTTGACTCTCGGGGGGGGACAGCACAGAGCTTTGGTCACATGCTTGCATTTGGTTGTTGGTATTTCCAAGCATTACAATTTACATTTTATTAATTTTGCAGACACTTTTTATGGAAGCCAAGAAAGGCCATGAAGTATCATTATTTTTTAATACTGTTTTCTCTTCACGGTGGACATTTTTTTTGAGATCTCAGGAGAACAAATGCCGTCTTCTCATGATAATGGAATAATTACAAGGATTAACATATAGCCTAGAGTTCAGAGTATTGCCGCCACAGCGTATCATGGGTGGAGTTATCCTGTTTGAAATTACAATATATTGATCAGTGCATCACATTTTTGTTTAATCAAGGCTTGATGCAGGCTGAAATAGCTTTATGCCTTGCTTTAGAAAATATTAACAGGTCCTATGTGTCACCATGGTACTGGGAAACTACTGCATATCACTGTACACAACATATACAGGTGATAGGATAGTAAGATCCACTTAAATTTGATTTAAAAAAACAAACCTTCACACCAACATTCAAATCTAAACAAATTGTCTGAATTGCTGGGGGTTATTCCTCTAAGCAGAAATGTGCTATAGTGAATACTGTTCCATCTGCACAATGGCGGACATAATGAACAACCCTTAAATATCTGAACAGTGCCACATTTTTTGTCGCTTATGCTCCGCCCCCCACCCCCAGCAAACTTGAAATGAAATAATGGATCTGATGTTAAAGTATCAAATGTTAACTTTGCTTCTGCAATTTAATTGAACTGTGCAGGAACTACAATCCCTTAAAAGCACGCAGCAGCCACCGCTGCCGCGATGCTTTATTATTCTGCTATCACGAAAAAACGACGTTCGTTTTCTCAAGATCTAGAGAAAATTATTCCATTATCATGAGAAAATGACTTTCATTTTTTTGAGATGTCAAGAAAAGTAGTTCTGTTATCATAAGAAAACCGTATAAAAAATAGTACTCCATGGCCTTTCTCGGCTTCCGTACCTTTCATCCAAAGCAAAATACACATGTAATAAATAGGACCTACATTAAGCTTACACATTCCTCTTATTTATGCTAAATTATTTTGATTACATTTTATCAATACAGAAGTTGCTTTTATCCAAAGCAACATTTCTTGGGAAAGCAGGACTTCCCTGGAGCAATTGGGGGTTAAGGGCCTTACTCAGGGGCCCAATGGTGAATTCACTTTGCCGACCCTGGGATTTAAACCAGCAACCTTCTGATCACAGGCATAACATCCTAACCCACTGACTGCCCAGGCTGCAGAGAGATACAGAATAGCTACAATAGACAATAGGAAATAACAGTGAACACCTTGAATGAGATATAATCATAATAAAAATAATCTGTTATAGTTAGTATTGAGGCATAGGGCTTTTTAACAGGAAAGGAGGATATATGACTAAATCATCATGTTAGCAGCACACAATGCCATTTAGGGATGCTTCATGTGAACAAGGGGACACAGACCTTTGGCTGGAGGATTTGCCCATGGGATAAGGCCGCACTGGGACGTCAGAAACTGGAAAGAGAGGTGGAGATGAGGAGGGGGGCTGGGACATAGATAGAAGACTGTAAAGGATCTTTTTCCAGTTTTTAACACCAGAGATTTGACAGGTTGGCAAAGGAGGGCCTGAAAATTTATGTTTGGGGGGGGGGCGGGGCACAATTTTTGGCCTCCACTGATGACCCGGGGGTGGTGAGTAAAATAAATGAAGGTGAGCAGAGGGGCTGCTGCCAGTACTACCTGATAATCTCAGCATGAACGGCATTGGGGGTGATGGGGGCGTGGGGGGGGATAATATGGCCTAGATGGACGGACTCTTAATTTGCACTGATGATGGATCGGAGCTGCTGGGTTCTCGAAGTGGGTAGAATAAATTTGAGTGCGGGAAAGACCCGGAACGGCGATGTTAAAGTGCTCCTCCCAACACCCCCACCAGACTGCCTGAGAGAACCTGCTCGGGGGAAATCAGAACACTCAGCTCATAAACATATTCATCATCAGGGCTGACAAGCGACTCACTGCATAAATATGAGCCTTTCCTCAGAAGCAGGGTTACTGAGCAGACAAGGAACCTGGTCCAGTGGGTCAGAACCCCAGCTAAAGGCTGTGGGCCCTGCTTCACTGCCCCGGCTGCCTGGATGGCAGGAGGTAGTTCCCAACCTCAACAATGGAGCTTTTGCACCAGAGAGACACCCTCAGCTGTTTGCATTATGGTCTTTGTCATGCAGCTCATACAGAAAGCAGAGGAATGCCGGCCTTCCGGAAAAGTCTTTGTACACAGCTGCTTCTCGTTGTGGCTGGTTTGGTGACACAAAAACGAGGCTGGAACACAGAGGCAGGGGCATCCGGCCTAGTGTGCGGGGGCTGCGGGGAGCACCCAAAACCATTTGTGTCAGATGGGAGGCAGAGCTGGCCCACCCCAACCTCGACCCGGGAGCGGGGAGCACTGATGTCGTCAACACAGACCGCCATTTGGCGGGGGGGCTGGGGGCTGGCAGCCTATAATTAGGGCTCGCTCTAAGTACCTAGTGAAGGGTGCTGGGTGGAGGGGAGGGGAGATATTAAAATTGCACCCATAAAATCCCCCCCACCCACAATCATCATGACATCTTACCATTTCCAAAAAAAAACAAGCACCAAAACGCTAATTTTCACATCACCGCCAGTCTCTCCACAGACATAACAGAGGTGGGGAGAGGAGACAGCAGGAGGGGGGGTGTGGGAGGGGCTGTGGGGAGGGGTGTATGGCTGGGGGGGGGGGCACTGGTAGACATGCCATTTCATGTAATCTTGACTTCATTTCAAGAAACCCTTACTTTCTATTATGAT
>JAODKC010000009.1:16628341-16640134 GCA_026777985.1 Mormyrops attenuatus | reverse complement strand
ATGCACAGATAGCCTGAACAAGACCTATGTCAGGAGGCTGTAAATAAACATGGGGGGGGGTCAAAGTTTACAATGTGTCAGAAGCATCAGTGGTGGGGGGGGGGGGGGTGGAAGTAATAGCGAAGTGGCCCCCGCTCTCTCTCTGCATGCCTGTTTGACAGGCACTGGGTCACATGACGGCCAACACGTGTGTGTACACACTGACGCCTTGCCCTTTGTGCTGCACTCTGTTAATTAACCCCTGCACTGTCAGCATTGTTCCCGCTGATATCTGCGCAGTGCATTCGATGACTTGCATCTCACCCGCTGTCCTGGATAAGGCCATAGGCTACCGCCACCACGTGGCATCAATCCGGTCCGGTCTCCCGTTGCCAAGGAATTCTAGAATGGCATCGCAGCGCATGAGTTTGCATGCCCATGCATGGGGAACACAAAGCTCCCTCGCAGCTCCGCAGGCTGACAGCCGCAGCTAAACCCACACAATCGACTGTCCTCCGTGTTTAATAATATTATGTGTGTCATGCGAGGCGGCGCGTCTGTTTACGCGGCAAGACTGCCTGCTGCCGTTATCCATCATCAACACTGGCTCGTGCCACATATGTCATAAGCATTATAATAAGGGCCCGGAGAACTCCACCATGTAGGCAGCCGGCAGTGTGTGTGTTCAGTTCACAGCTTGGTGTATTAGAGATGGAGTGTTTCATTGTCAAGGAGTATTTAGGGAAGTCTATGACGGTGGCTAGAAGCTGACAAAAACGAGAGTGTCCCATCCTCCAAGGAAATCAGCATGAAGCTGTACACAGACCCAGACACATAGATAGATAGATAGATAGATAGATAGATAGATAGATAGATAGATGCTTCATTAATCACAAAGGAAATTGCAGGTATACAGTAGCCGAACACACATATTTAGACAGTAAAAAGACATTTAGATATAAATATAAAAATAAATACAGACCCGGGTGAGTATATTGTATATCACACTTCACTTCTACTCCTCACCATCAACCCTCCGGCACACATCTCCTTTGAAGTCCACGCCCAACCCCCGTAACAACGCCCCAATAAATTATTAAGAATGCTGCATTCCTGCTTCCAGCAGGAGTCTGACAGGAGCGGCCTGTATGGCACCAGACAAAGGAGCGGGGAGCGAGAGGGAAGTTGACTTCTGGAGGCCCCCCCCCTCTGTGTATAAACACGTCCTCTCCTCGGCCGGCAGTGGCAGTACCCATCAGTGCGCCAAGCGGGCCCAGCACATCAGCCACGGTCTCATCACCTTCCAATTACAAGCTCATCTCGCACATGACAGCTGCCTTACATTCTTCTCCCAGATTAATGGCCTGTGACCAATTGGCCAGTATGGGGAGTAGTGGTCAAGGAACCAGGCTTGTGAATAAAAAGCTAGGTCCTAGGATGGGTACTACTTTGTGATCTAAAGTGAGGTCCTGCAGTAAAAGATACAGATACAGAAAATTTACTAGGCAAAATTACAATAAAAAAGCAGTGCGCAAAGACATAAAGTATAGTGTAAGCAAAGCTCCTTTCTGTCTCAGTGTATTTTCCTTAAACTAGCAGAACAGTACTGTGTGGCATAATGTGTTCTATGTAGGTACAGCTCCCGGCTCTCACAGCTCTTTCTGCTGTAAAGACTTTTTCTCCAACTCCCAGATGCCCTATACTCGTGTCCTTTTGCGCCTCCCCCTCGACCCCCCCCACTCCCCCCATCCTCTCCGCTCCCGGTCCCAGCTGGCTCCTCAAAGACATTCCGGTGCAGCTAATGACAAGGGGGACCTCGGGGACGGGCCTGCAGAGACCCCGCCCTCCCTCCACGGGCCCCCACCTCAGACTCTGGGAATGACACAGACGGGGGAGGCGGGCTCAGGGGGGGCACTCCAGGTGGTGGGGCCGCAGAGGGAATTGCAAGTCATGAATATATGAATTCCAATATAAGTGATGAGGGGGAATGAATTCAAATTGAATTATGTCGGCTAAGCACCGTGCTCCCGTCCCCAGCGCTGCGCTGGATGTTTAGGTCCTGGAGAACTTCGCCTCGCTGATGCGCAGTGATAAGACCTGCACCACGGCGGACGGTGCACCCTAGATTCCCGGAGGCTGGGGTTAAGCGTGAAAGCAGGCCAATGAGAGAGCCTGGGCGGGAGCTGAGGGGGGAGTCACCACTGCTGCCCCCGCAGGCAGAACAAAGAAGGACGACAAGCAGGTAAGGACATCTAGAGGTGAGAGCACACACAGCTGTCTCTCTGCCCCCCCAAGACCATCCTGTTTCCTAATTGAGGGCAGGGGGAAGGCGGAGCGGCCTCAGGGAGTGGGCCAAATGTGCGAAGCCTCAGGCTCCACCCTTCTGCTACTTTGAGGCACTGGGGCAGCAACAAGGAGTGAGAGTGGGGGGCATGGGGGGCAAGGGGGGCTGGAATTAGGACTCCGAGGGGAAAATGTCTCTCCTCATGGGGGCATTGGTCCCCCATAGCCAGCGGCAAAACAGTAATGACTCCCCCACCATTGTTACAACGATTCCTCGGTAAACAATCAGCAACTTCCAGCTTGCTAAGCAGCCCGTGACAGCAACCAGCACACCAGTGCCAGCCAATCAGATCGCAGCAAACGTGCACGCGGCATTCAGATTATTATTATTATTTTCCATCACTAAGAAGTGCCATTTAACAGACTGAATATAATTTCCTCGTAATTTCTGCTTTCCCCCCCTCCTTTCAGCTTTTTTGCTCTGGGCTGTTTTATTTATCCTGGAATAGTGCAGCGACCTGGCAAACAGCCCAATCAGACGGAGACGGCGGAGAAGCGCGCCGGGTTCGAGAGGAAACGAGTCGACGCGATAAGTTTTCATCAAACGGCGTAATGCACAATTGACAGGGGCGATATAATACGTGCGGAAGCGCCATGTATGGCACACTGCCTTAATCATGCGTGTCGATAGCCGGCAAGTTTTAAGGCACCCCCAGACCCCAGACTTTCTGCGTTTATATGACTAGTTAAGCTGATACGGAGATTTAATAACAGCCCGATAAGGAGCACCGGAACGCGTGTCGGTTTTAAAGATGTTATCACAGCTATCTGCTGTTCAGATAAATAATGTTTCTCGTGCAGGCTTATAAAAGCCCGCAAGCCCTTTACGGAGATGTAACTTCTAATGTGACGAAGGCCGACCTGTTCGTATAGTGGCTCCAATTATCGGTTTCACCGATGCTAACTAGATTTGGTAACGTGAGTGATGTTTGGGGTCCGGATCATCCTGTACTGGCAATGAGCATGAGATGTTACATGTGCCATTAAGGGAAAAAAACTGTCATATTGTAGAAACTCCCAAACAGTCCACATATATATATATGATTATTTTTTGAGTGGTATATTTGAAGTTTGCTGGTTAATTATCGCATATATTTTCTATCTTTCACAGCAGTCAGGAGAATGTATACAGTAGTTTGGTATATCTAGATTTGATATCGTACAGATTACTTTTCAAGGGGGAATATAGTTTATTGTTTGCATTTTTATGGCTTTGTCATTCATTGATTAGCTGCTTTATTATATTATTAATTCCTGTATTTCGGATGTGTTAGTTTACCGTGAAATAGGCTGATATTTACAAAAATAAAAAGCTACCGAAGCGCCAAAGCTTTTACGCCACCCTATTTACCCATTCATAATCGCAGCACAAAAACACCAGATGAAGGACACCTTCCCTGCATAGATGCTGGCTTCACTGTTTAAGAAATAATTAATTACGAGCGCGGTTGCCGTTCTTAACAGCCTCCAGACAATACAATCAAAATGAAATGCCAGGGTAGTCATTAGCGGAAGCTATGAGGGCTTGAAGGACTGAATGTTGCAGCGCTGCTCAGAATAATCGCTGGGATATGTCTGATAGGACCTCATGGCTGCTATCCTTATTTCGTAAACGTAACTGAATAAATGCTTTTTTGAGATAATGAAGCATTTCACCAAGATTAAATAAAATAATTAATTTCGACAGAAAGGATGGAGCGAATTTTCTTTTGTTTAACATTTATCCTACGCTGAGGTTTTAAAATAGATTTTAAAATATATATCTAATATTTTTTAGTTAAAATTTGTATTTGCTCCACTTGCATTGATAGAGCTGTCCATGTGTGGTTAATACTCAAAAAATATCCCTGCGCTGAAGGGTTGGGCGCTTTTTTAACGTCTCAAAATGACTGTGTGACTGACAGTTTATTCATTATTCAATCGTACATATGTGGTAAGACATACATTTTGGTGAGCCACGAGGCTCATGCATTTGAGTGGGGACCATTATAGTGCCATTAATAATATTTCCATTGTCCCTGAGGCATTGTTTTTTCAGTTGTTTTCATCAGCCCCCAAAAGGCACATTTGGATACCACCTTAATGCTGCGTTTTGTTAATATTGAGCATTTTGAATGAATGAACTCTTGTTGAATGAACTGTGTGTATATGTGTGTGTAATAAAAACCTGCTATTTTGACGTTGTGTGGACCATTTATCAGGTCCCCACAAAGATCTGTGAATGCAATCAAAAAACTAAAAATGCCAAAAATCTTGTTTTTTGTTTGGTTACTTATGGGTAAGGTTAGGGCTTGGTAGGGGTTAAGGTCGTCATAGTTGGACTAATGGTTCCGCCCATAAAAATGGATGGAGAGTCACTATACAGATATATTTATGTGGACTGTGTGTGTGTGTGTGTGTGTGTGTGGACATGGTAGCTTTTAGGACAGATGCGTCCCTACAATGTCAAAATCAACTTTCATCAGCTGCCTGGATCCATTCCACTTAAGGGATGCAAAAATGTTTTGTCATTTTAAAATGTTTTGCATGTCAATAAGCGAAGGGATGCAGGTAGCAGGGAGACCATGTGGCGTGAGGAAGACTGTGGTACTGAGCTGAGGAGAGGGATGAGCTCGGGGCTGGGGTGACTTGGGGGCTGCAGATTAGAAGGTGCGAGACAACAGATGGGTATGTCTAAAAATGGCATCTCCGCACAGACCACAGGACGACGATTGGGGGAGAGACCGTCCTTCTTGGCTGGTGGGGGAGGGGGTGTAATTGGAGGGAGAAGGGGCTGGTCGTTAAAGTTTAGTGAAAGTCAAAAAGGAATCAATTCATTAACAGCAAAGGAGGTTTATAGTGTCACTGCAATTACTTTAACAAACAGAAGAAATGGTCTCTAAGATGTTTGAGGAAGAAAGACTCGAATATTTTCCTGTGTAAATATAGAGGATGGCGGTTGCAGTATGATTAACCTTTACTGCTAATTTACATTTACTTTCCTTCTGTGGTTTACTTTTTTTCTGGGCAGGGGGCGTGGGGGGGGGGGTTGTAAGACATGCATAGTAGTGTTGACAAAGGGAGGAGAAAGTCACGAAACAGAAACCAAATCACTGATGGGGCGGGGTCACCCATAGAACAATAGCAACAAAGATTTATGCAAATGACAGAGAGAGAGAGGCGATCAATTTTAATTTGAGAAATTGTGCTTTAAGGATCACCCGTTTTTTTTTTATTGGGTTGAGGACAACATTTTTCGTTAGGGTCTTGCCCACATAGCCAGTAAACTGCCCTGCTTTTGACCAGATGCCAGTTTTCTTGACAGAAAGGCTTATCACATTCAAAGCACAAAACAATCTATGGGGATATGCACCCTCCCTTCTGCCAACACCCCCAGCCCCACTATACACTGATCCTAAGCCACACTGTATCAACTGAGCTCCATTGAGCATACATGTTTAGAAAGGCATTCTTTGCCTAAAGCCAGAGAGAATGAAAAACCAGTGAGGTGTAAATGGTTGCTTACAGAACACAATAGGGGTGTTCTCCCTCTGTTTGTTTCTGCGTCATTTTATTACCTGCGTCAAAATTTATTGACTACCAAATTCCATCTGAGTGAATCTATGTTTCCCAGTCCTTGGGAAAGTTGTCATGCTATTTTGACATCTAGTGAACCATAGCAGCCCAGACCTGGTTTTACTGATGGCTAAAGGAAAGCTTAGCATTCTAGTGTGGGAAAAATGGCACCAGAGTAAAACGGTTGATGTGACCATGACATTGGAGCTATGAACTTGACATTCGTGCTTGTTCCCTCCAGTTAATCACCCCACGATGCACGGCACCCAGTGCACAGGTGTGTACCCGGTAAGTCTGCAACATTTGCATGCGTCCTCTGTAACAGGGCTGTTCCATCCATGCATGTGCACTGTCACTTTTCTGTTGTTCTTGGAAGTTTTTTTTTAATGCCAGTTCCAGCAAAATGCAATAACAGGTGCAAACTGATGACTAAGAGAATGGCACTTTTTTAAGTGGATGAAGTTTCTTCAGTGGATACCACTTTTGTGGGGATACACACACAGACATATGTGAATGCAGAGTGATATCCAGTATATTATAAGTGATGGATTTTGCTGAGTGCTCTTATTCAGAATTAATTAATAGTAGTACATGTGTGCATCAGAGGTCCAGTCAGTTTATGCACCAGTGTTTTCCTGCTGACATCACAAGGTGGGCGACCATCCAGGGCAGGAGAAACTGCAAAAGAGGGAATACATTTTGCATGTGCTGACATGGATACAGTTGGGGATTGGAAAGGTCAGAGCCATGCTTCACCGCGTCGGCGCATCTTCTCTTGAAGCACATGACATTGATTTGGGTGGATCGTATGGTCCTGTTCCATATATCAGCACACACCCTTTTGTTCTCTATTTCCGGGCTGGGGCAGTATGTCGTGGGCACCATGGTCCTTGGGTCGGTGGGGGAGGGAAGATGGGAGGGCATGTCTCGGGGGCAGGGTTACGCAGACGGTGCAATCCTGCACCACGGTGTCTCAGCTTCCAGATGGGCCTCAACCCAACAGGTGCTCCCAGGGGCTGGGGGGGGCGAGGGGTCTGACATCTGCTGCCCACACACTCCTAACCCCTTCCCGGCTTACACAGACACACAACACATGTAGATGCACAAACACATGCACGCAGCAGAGCTGACCTACACCCCCATTCTCCCGAAACGCAGAGATGTATTCAGACGTTTTACCCTAAAGTTCCGCTCAAATAAGCAGGGAGTCACTATCAGCTATCATGCATGAGGTAATTCCAGCATACAAACAACTGCTGACTGGAACACGCATACATACAGTAATTAGCTAATGCACATTATCCTAGTCAAATGTGAAGACCTGTACTCCAATGTAAACAAACATTTACAAACAAGCTAAGTCATAAACACAAACACGCAGGCCGTTCTACTCAACACCGCAACCCATGTCACCTTCAGCTATCGGCATCAGGACTATGCAAACAAACCAATGTGTTTGTTTGTTTTTCACGCCACTAAAAGCAGAAGCATTACGGCCCCTCGGGACGCAAAAGTGCGTGGCTTTTGCATCGCTTTTACATTTCTCGTTTCCACAAAGCACCGTTTAAAGTGTGACAGGTTTGATGTCACATCCAGAGTGCTACATCAGTTCTTTTGTTTGCGATAGTCTCACAAAATGTATGAGTCTTTGTGCAACCTTACTCCATGGCGTGTTGTTTTACAGATGTAGTTTTTTCGGTGAAGTGCAAAATAAAATCATCCTCTTGGATCACAATTTAGGCAGCTTTGTCAATTAGCTTGGTAAAATATTTGATGTTAAATACGTTCAGGACCATTTCCTGTAATCTGCATTTAGAGTAGAGAACCTCCAGCTACATATTTTGTGTCATACAAACATCTAGTCCAGTTAACCCCAGAATGTCAAGAAGATAAAGCTCCTTTAGGAGAAGTTTACATATTATTCAGTTGTTTGTAAAGTAAATCACTGCAGTAAAACCAGCAAAGGTGGCTGGGACTGAGGAAAGGTACCTCCTGGATGTTATGGGTTCAGTGTCATGACCATTATACCATGACCATTAGTCCTTGAGTTGGCAACTGCCGCCCCCCCCACCTCCACCCCAGCTCCATCACTCAGGAGACCGGAGCTCATTGTAGCTAGAGTCCAATCCCAGGATACCTTTTTCATTTCTCACCAAGTGTGAATTAAGGGGCGCTGCCGTGGATGATATCTGTGGTCTTTTGTGGATGGATAATTCAGACTCAGTTCTTCAGCTGTTCTCAAAAACAGTTTCCTTTTTTTCTTTTTCACGATACAGCTTGCAGAGCCAAACTCACATACATATGCATGAAGAATGTACAGATTTACCATGGAGCAGACGGTGCTGCTTCCACATATGTTGACTCCTTCATTAGCGGTGTGAGGGTACGGTTAAATTGATGCTGTCTCTCCTGCTATGAGATGATCACACCTGCTCTCCAGGGCCCCGTGCTCAAGACAGCTGTCCGTCAACAGCACTGCTGGAGCCCTGGGAGAACAATACAAGGCCGGAGGTCCGCCCACTCAGCACAGAACCCCCCAGGTGCCGGAACCGCTCGGTCGGTCTTCAGCCCCAGGACCACTGGTGACCCATCTTGGGGAAGCCGTGCTTTCTCCGCACGAGTCGGATGGCTAATCCCCTCATTATAGGGCTGCAGAGGGGCTACATGTTGGGGGGGGGTTGGATCTTGAGGAGGGGGGTGACAGATGGCATGTGGAGTGTGTACTGGGGTGGAGGGGTGTACACAGGGAGAGAGAGGTTTTAAATAGACCACACTCATGCCTAGACCTTTTGGCTGGAATTACATTAACAAGATCAATAGCACTGCTGTCATGGGAAATGGAAAAAAAACCTAACACTATGGGTAGAGTTCCTCAGGTTCCGGAACCCCTAATTCCTCTACCACTTTTCCTGAAAACTCAAGTTGAGTGCAGGTCCTTGTATTGGTCCATATTGATCTGTTGCTAATTGAGCTGTGGTTTGGGGGAGCTGTTTGCGCGTCCCCCAAGCCTATGGAAACAAGAGGAGTGAAAAAATAGAGACATCACAGGTCAGGGGGTCATGACCTTAAGCTGTGAGCTAGTGCGGGAACCCTTGGTGTCACTACACCCTCTGGTACCAGCTGCCCAGGCCGGATGGCTGGCTGACCTCTGGGTTGTGTGATGGACGGGCAGTCGGTCCTGCAACGGGACCTCACGCTGGCCTGCTCTCTGGCGGCTTTGGCTTCCCATTCTGGGTCACCGGGCTCGTGCTTTGGACACAAGGACAGCCCTGGTGAGTGTCATGCCAAGAGACAGAGAGAGCCGTGCTTATGACCGATGGTGGAGTGTGTCGTTTATGATGTTACTGTCCCCAGACCAAAAGGAGGACATCATCTGAGAACACAGAGCTTGTGGCTGGGCCTTATGAGAAGAGGAGGAGCCATCGCATGATACAAAGGGCTTGTGAGGATGTAGTAGGGATCCCAAACATGGTATTATCAGAGTAAGGGAAAACACCAGAGACAATTCAGTTATTACTATTAATTAAAATGTATTAATCATGCTTGAATTTAGTTTATTTACTCTTCACATTACACACTTGGGGCCCCAATGAAAATGAATTCTTAACGGTACATTTCTTTTGGTAAATTTCTTAATTGTTAATATGAGCTTTAAGAGGAGCAATTTCACTAAAATTCACTGACATCTTAAAAGGTTACCCGGGAGACCTAGTTTTGTGAAAAACACACCAAACACATAAATTAGAGGAGTTTAACGAAATAATAAAATAACAGTATTAACATCATAACACCTCACCCAGCTCACTGTCACCCAGCCCTTGTGGCCATGTGTTTGTCATTTCTTCCAGCACACTTGAAAACATGATTGGGTTTCTGGAGCTCACAGTTGGACATCCTGCAGAAAACGAGATCTGACCGTGAGAGGACTTACCAGTTATTTCTGGGAGTTACTTATTCTATTGTGGGCAGTCCCTGAGGCTCATATCAGCCAACCAAAACAGCATTTACACTTCTGCATGTTTATGCCCCAAAAAGTCAGATGTGGCTTAAATCTCCTGATGATCCTCCTACTGAGGAAATTAGCTGTTCAGACACACAAAGCTGTATTTCAGTAACTGCCTTGGTGTTTCACTGGTGTTATCTGTGGTGGTCAATTTATTCCTTGGTGCAATGTGAGAATGGTCATTGTCTTTTGACTCACTTGATCCATGAGTAGGCGGGAATCAAATGTTTGTGAAGCGTTGATTTTATGGTACTTTGACTTGGAGGGACATCCTTAGAGGACTCTTGTCAAAGAGTACCCAGCTTTGAGAAGCTTGAAGTAATGGCAGCAAGACTGCCGTTGCTTTATAAACCAAGACAAGTCGTGAAGGTGCTTGTCAGGACCTTTGACCTAGGTCTCTCTCTGTTCTGACTATTTTAATCAGAACAATAGGGAATAATGCCTATTCAGGCCAAGGAGCTGGTCATTTTCATCAGAAGAATACATTTGGAGGATGAATTATAGATTACATATTAGAACTAGGCATCAGCTATCTATCACCATCCAGGATACTTGTGACGGTTTTATTGATCGATCCAGTAATGATACTACTTTATTGTAAGACGTCTTCCATGCAACCGCATACCGCAGAGTTGTCGTAAAACATGATCAATGCAGGATAGGTTTGGCCGACGACGATGCAAAAGCCGCAAGAGCTTAAAGTTAACATCCTGCATGGCAGGAGTTCACGAAATACATCCAGCAGCAGCGGGTGCTTCAGACAAGCAGGTCTGCCTACAAAGAGGAGGGCAAGATCCTCGGTGAGGATCCACGCAGAGTGTAGTTGGGGCAAACATAACCCTCCTGCTGCAATGAGCAACAACAATCCACCAGACTAGCTAGCCAAAGAGAAGCACTTCACCTGAGGTCAAAATCATACAGCCAGACACTAATTTCCCTTGTGTCATGGCTCTATCATTCTCTGTTTTCTTGCTTCACCCCCCCATCAAATATACATATATCCAGGTGCTCTAGATATTGACCATATGTCACCAATCCAGCATAATGAGAATCATCTCATTCAATCTCAGTCTTCATTGGGGATACTATATGTGCCCTTGCTGTGCCTAATGTAATTCATGTGCAAGGCATGATCTCTGTCTGCTAAAAATCTGCCAGAAAATAATCACCTCTGCCAGAATAATAGTCATGCCTCGCACATTCATGACAAAGTAGAACGATACCGGTTCATTTCCTTAACATGACTATTCTTCACGTCATCACCTAATTGCAAATAGTTAGGTTTCAGAAGACTGAACAAAGGTCTGGGAATGACATCTTGCGTGTTCAGTGGTTTCCAATGTCTAATAACTTGATTTAGACCATGAATTTTAGCCTGATTCCAGTAACATCCTCGACCTGTGATCCTATGTGATGTATTTGATCTATTCTGTTCTTTCATTGTACTCATCATTTGTTAGTTGACTCTTTAAGTGAAAAATTTGTGAACACCACTACAGAAAAGTTCCAGAAATCCAGTTTAAAGCTGCTTGTTGCTTTCTGGGTTTAAAATATTTGTCTTTTGTGGATGGAGACCACAAAAAAAACATTTCCATCAGCAAACCGGTTGCTTTTAAAACTGAGATTTCAATCGTTATTATACAGTACGCATGGGGTACCGCTCTTAGGGTGAACTTTGCACAGGCAGTCATCATCTGGAATGCAGATGCTAACGCAGAATCTGCATTTGGAATTCATCTGGCGAGGTCTTTTTTTTCCAAAGTGCCTTTAATGACATAGAGGAACAGCTCTGTGGAAGTGACCTTCCTCACCAGCGAGGCCAAGCTTTTAGTTGCAAGGGAGGTTGAGCCGAAACCATAACATGAAGAGTCCAGGAAAACAGTAAACTGCAGGCCGTGGGGGGGGGGGGGGGG
>JAODKC010000009.1:16609331-16628241 GCA_026777985.1 Mormyrops attenuatus | reverse complement strand
CCGCCCCCCCGGCGCGCCCGCCCCCCCCCCCCCCGCAACATGTTTCCTTTCTGTATCCGTCTGTTTTGATAGCCGCATTGTTAGCGGGTGCCTCATTGTCCTAAATGCATCTGCCAGCGCTGGGCTATTGTGCCATGGCTGCGTCACATTCGCGGGTTTCCTTCAGAACATTGTACTTCATGTACCCACGCGATTCTCCAATGACAGCACCTGCTAAGCACATGTTATGCTCTTTGGTGGGTCAATAGCCAAACTACTCTCAAATTTCACACACTATAAATAGCTTACGTTCTGCAGGTCTTCTGGAAACAGAATCGGCATCACGGTTAGCAGTATGGGGGGGACATATAAATACTTAAAGCATCGACAGATGCATAAGTAAAATGTCTGAAAAGACCACAAATGCACTTGCGCTGGCACCACCCCCCCACACGCAACGCTGCCGCTGGAGGCTGTCTCCATCTCTGGGACGCTCATTAGCGGTCCCCAAAAAGCCTCCTTCCGTCCTGGGTCCTGCCGTGACGCTTCCCTCCAGCAGATCCGCTTGCTTTTCCGGGCGACTCGTGGGACACGACTGATGCTTCTGGACTGGAAATGGAGATCCCCGGCGGGCGATCTGCGGGTTCGAGAAACGTCATGCGGGAAATGCAGAGTGGTGGTCGTGTAATGAGAGGCCAGCCTTACTGTTAGATAATGATATGTTTAGAATAGGTGAGTGACAGGGTTGAAGGGACCCTGGAGACCAATCAACTTTCAGGTGGGGCCAGTGTCCCAGTGGCCCCGCCCCTGTAGCCCTACTCCTGACAGAGGCAAGCGGGTACTCATATGGGCAGACTGGGAGCAGGGTGACGCATGGAAGCAGCTGACCTCACAACCTGTGAATAACAATGGACTTCAACTCAACTTGGCCCTTTCACCTTTCACCCTGTCTCTGGAGCACTGGCCTATACGATTGCATTTACAAGAGACATTACGACATTTACCACACTTAATGGAACTAAAAAATAATTAAATCCACCATTAACTTTAAAAGCAAGGCCGCTACTTATTAAAATGGAGAAGAAATTACTTGACACTGGTGTCGTTCTTATTTTTAGATGTTTTTTTGCTTAGCTATGTACATTACATTAAGAAAAAAATGACAATAAAATGAAAGTAAAGATTATTCTAATCATCATAATCATGACAAATGGTTGCCGACAGTACCTTAGAACAGGAGCGTGCAAATGTATTACCTTGCCACACTGTAAAAGCAACTCTTAATCTGCTCACAAATGTCACGGCTTAAGAACCGCAGCTAATTAACCACACATGAAAACAGGAATACATTTTAATATTGATCTTTCCCTCCCACTCCCCAGCGGATTCAGGCTGTGCGTGTATGATTATGAATATTTTAGAAGCGCATTTAACACGGTGAAGACAGGCGGCCTCAGAGGGGGATTTGGGCCCCCACTCTTCAGCTAATGACCCAGGGCACTTCCAGCAAAGCCTCTTCATATTTTAAAGGAAGTCAATAAGCAGTGGAGCCCCGTCAGCATCGTTGGGATTCATGCAGACGCCACGGGACCGGAACAAAAAAAAAATTAATAACACGCGTGCCTAACAATTCTTCCCGAGACTTAGCTGCGCATTAAAACCTCCTTGCTTGAAATGCAAAGTGGTGACACAGACTTGGGAAAGACAACTTTGGAAACCTCCCCCACCTCCCCCCTCCTACTAAGTAAATGCAAAGAAATACAATGTTACAAGGCAGACACACAATAAATTCTGTTACCATCCCCTTCTTTTTTTGGCATTGTGAAGAAGGCTTGGGGTGAGATAACAGCGGCAGGTCCAGACACAACACTCCCTCTTTTGACCCCCTCTTCCCCCCCGTGGTGAGTTGACATAAGCCACGCCCTCATGCCGTCTGACCACAGGACCGTACTGAGAAAACCTCAAGGCCAGCTGAGAACTGGGGTCACACCAGCCCCACAGAAACCTCCTTGTTTCATAAAAGGGGAAGAAAAGGGTCTAGAATTGGTGCATTGCCTATGATAAATATATAAACATTAAGTTATTAGACATTGGGACAGTGCCTATGATTGGAAAGTCACCGGTTCAAATTCCAGGGTTGACATAGTGATTTCACCATTGGGCCCATGAGTAAGGCACATAACCCCCAGTCGCTCCAGGGACTGTCTGATCCTGCATTTTCAAAAATGTATGTTGCTTTGGATAAAAGGGTCTGCTAAATAAGTAAAATGTAATGAAACCAAATGGTGTTGGGGAAACAGCGTGGGGGCCTGATGGGAAGAGGGGGACGGATGTACCTGACCCCCAACTTGGCCCCGGACACCACGGTCTTACCGCTGGCACTTCCCAGGGAGGCCAGACAGCATATGGCGCCGTCTCCGTGTGAACACACCACCAGCGTAGTGTGACAGACCCACGCTGTCGCTGTGGAGACAGCCGATGGGGGAAGGGAGGGTAGGGGAGGGGGTAGTGCTGGGAGGGGGGAGCAGGGTTGCAGGAGAGACTGACAGATGTCAAGCTGTGAGCCTGAAGAATAGGAAGTGCTGGGAGGGAGCGAAATCAGCCTCATGTGCGGAAACAGATGTACGGGGTCTGGCTGCTTTATTTTGATGCCGGAGACGCCAATTCCCCGCACCACTCTCTGATTGCTCAGAATAACATGATCACATACAGCACGAGGTCCCCGTAAACAAAACGCGTGCATCGCAACGTGCGGCTTTGGCGGACGCCTAATGAGTCTGCCCCGCCACCGAACACATTTCGTAACAGAAAGGATGGATTATATTAAAGCATCAAAACGAACATCTGGATGCAATACAAGACGATTAAAAAGAATTAAAGTCTGAAACGTTTCCAAGATCTAATCTTCTGGGAGCCCGCAGTAATGTGCTATTTGTTAAAAAGCCGGCATTGCTCAGTTCGTTTGGTCTAGATTTTCTGTCATCTCCGATCCACTTTGTACGTCTCTGTGGAAGATTAAGGACAGGAGTTCAATAATTCATCGCGAGGAGAATGAAAACAAACCGCGCTGGGCCGTCTTTAGACCTCAAGTAACCAGCAGAGCAGGCTGTACATCCCTTGTAGGTCAGGGCCAAAAAGAGAGAGGCCATCTTTGCAGGGACAGTCAGCCTCTGCCTTGGGGCATTGTAGTAGCCCTGGCCACTCTGCTTGGGGTAGGCAGCGCTTAGAAGTGGGGTCAGAGAAACAACCATAAAGTCGGCAAACATGGGCGCCAGGGGCTCGCCTCGTCGCCGCTCTCCGCTCATTAATAACGCGGCATCCATATGGCCACCACACGGCCCCCGGCCCCAGTGGACATGGCTGCATCCATTCCCTGTCCAAAATGGGGTATCGGAGAAACCCTGCCAGCAATTGGCGCTCTTCAGCACTCCAACAATGAAAGGTCGGGCGGTATCCAGCTCCGGTTCTTTGTCATAAGTCGTTCAGGGCAGCAGCTGGTCCCCCCCCCCCCCGCCCCCTCGATCAACGGGGCCAAAAATAAAACAAAAAATACAGCACCTGCAAAACCCTGCTGGCAGCAGTGAGCGGCGTTCCTCCACAGCCCCACCAGGAACACGCCAGAATTTTCCTCCCACACGTCTACCTCCGAGGTGTGAATCTGGGGGCGTTCTCGACGTTCTCCAAGGGAAGAGCACAGCCACACTGCGGGTCCGGTGTCATATCGGCAATATGTGTTTCCCAGTCCCGCGCGGCGATGATCGCTTATCCCCCCGCCAGCGCACATATGTTCGGGACACGGAACAGTTGGACGTGGCCGTGGGCTAAACTGGGTCAGCCTGCCACAGATGGAACCAACTCCCAATGGGTCACTCTTTGCTGGAAAAAAAAGCTTCTCTAAAGCTTCACTGCAATCATCTGTTTGCCTACAAAAATCTGTTTTATTGTTTAAAAAAAAACATCAGTTTAGAGGCCTAATTAAGTCACAGAAGCATTACTGCAAGTCTAGCCAGGGGTCCAGAATATTAAAAAAAAAAAAAAAGAATCCACTTTCGGCGGCATCCATGAATTTCCATGTCATGTGCCAGGAACCACGCAGGTGACTTATGCGGAACTCTGCGTTCAAGTCTTTTTGAAAAAAAAAATCAGGCTCATCTGACAGACAATATCTTCATAAGCAAATTGTATCCTTTGAGGCTAATGTATGTTTTATAATCACCTTAGGAAAAGTGCACACCCAGGCTTGGCAAATTGCAGGCTTTGGGAGTTCTCCCAGAAAGGCAGCATTTGGGACTCTAACAGCAGATATTTTAATTAACAGTGTGGTGTAAAAATCACAGGTTTTCGCACAGATGGGTTACATTATGCATCACTGAAGTCCCGTTCAAGTCCCGTCAAGAATGCAGAGCAGTCCTAGTCCAAGCATCGCGAAGCATATTTCAGACTCTGTAAGACCTCTGCTGGAAAGAAAGGTGTGAAATCGTTGTACTCCAAATGTAGCAAATAATATATTTTTAAAAAGTCCCTCAGGCTTGAATTATATTTCAAACTAACTGCTGTTTTTGTTTTTGAAAGAGCAAAAAAAAGCATTTTCCACATGGATAAAATTGTGAAGATATCACCCCTTTTTAGAAAATCAAATCCATTTCAAAGCATTACTGAAGCCGTCATCGCAGTTGACTGTAAAGTAGTCCCATATGCAAATCATCCAACAAAAGACTGTGTGAATGAGGTTTCTGTTTGATGCAACCTTGGCAGTGCCAGGCAGCAACTAAACCGGTTTCCAGTAGCAGCACAAGCTAACAGAAGTAGCGCTAGCTAAGAGCAAAAACACCAGCTAATGGCTTTAGCACCAGCTATCGTAAAACAGCAATCGGGGGTAGCGGCAGCTAGCAGAAACGGCAATATCTAACAGCACTGGTTAACAGTGATAGCATCGGCTAACAGCGACGGCAACCTCAAAAACGACGACAGCACGCACGGCGATGCCAACTAACAGCGGCGGCGGCTAACAGCAATAGCGGCAGCTTGTTAAACACACGGGTGGCACGAGACAGCCCCCGTGTTTACCGTACTGTATCTCTTGGAAAGATGTCAAGTTTGCAGCTGCAGTACAGAATTATTCATCGCCCCCCTGCCCGCCCGGGAGAGCCACAGGTAGTTGATGAAGTGGCAGTGCCAAGTGTCCCAACTGGCGAAGATAAAGCGCAGCTGCTGAGAGTCAGCGTGGCCAGATGCCGCCCGACGTGCCATGTGTTCCAAGCAGGGCACGGGGGGAGCGGGGCGCTTGCCAAGACACTCTCATCTGGTGCCAAGTCGACACATGTTCTGGCACTCCGACAGTTTCCACTCCCGGCTCCCGTTCCCCTGGCGGAAGGACGGGCTTCTCTCTCCCCTCCCGTTCTTGCCGTGTGCTCCATCCTAGCTGGACCGGCGCCTGGCACCCGCTGCCCTGCCACACAGCCTGCCTGCTCCGCGGCGCTATGCGGCAGCCCGAAAAAACCGGGTGCCAACCGTCAGATCAAGGGGTCGCTCCCTGCCACGCGGGCATGCATTCCCGTCCGAGTCCACCCCGGCGGGTCCATAGACGCCATCGGGATGCTGAAGCGACAGATCTTCTGCCTGCGGAGGTTCTGCCGCACAGGTAATAAGCATGTCTCGGTAGCCATTATACAACCATGCGTTTCTCTGGTCATTTCGAATGTAAATGTTGATTAGCAGATTGTTCAAGTACTGTGAGGAAAATACCACAAAAGGAAGAATCCTTCAGTCCTCTTTTGGGGTAAAATCGTAGCGCGACGTAATGATATGGCTAGTTTTAACACTAACCGTGGTGCCAACGTTGCCTTTTTTGCGTAGTAATCTCTGCAAGGAGCGAGGCTGTAGTTGAAGATGCTCGCCTGTGTGGCGCGTCCCCGCTTATGGAGCGATTGCTCTTTGACGATACTATTTCTCCACTGCAGGGGAGTTTCCGAGGAAAAAAGAGCCAGGTTCACAGGAACATCCCATCCTCGCCTGCAACATGGGGGTTCGGGGACGTGCAAACTTTTTGAACGAGTGCCATGTCTGAGCAATCCTTATCTGAGGCCCGCGAGTGCCAGCTGGCGGCTGTGTGTGCCCCGCACCGCAAGCCGGTGCCAGAAAGCGCTGGCGTGCCTCGGTCCTGGCAGGAACGATCTGGCAACAAACTGCTTCCATGGCGCCTTCCCGCTCATGCCTAGCTCTGCTGTTCGCCGTTTCCGTCGAGGTGACATCTTGTTCACCACAGGACAGAAGATGCTCTGTGGCTAATACAGCTCCAATTTACTTTGTTTCAAAAAGTACCAGGCTTAGGCTACTTAAACTTATTCTTCATAATAAATGTGGTTTCTTGGGTAGTATTGCAGAGATGGTAAAGTAATATATTCAGATGTTAATCAGTAAGTATACCTTCTTGTCTCCTGCAAAACAGATAACATGTACTTTGTAACATGTACAAATTAAATATAAATTTATTCATTTATATCCAAAAACGTGTATCAGTTGTTTTACTACGGATAGCTTAGCTAGGGCGATCATGAAACAGTAGCATTATGATACTACGGTTTTTAACAATTAAACATCAACCCAACTGCATAAATTCAATTACAATTGCTAAATGCGATTAAACAGACGAAGAGATACCGGTGCATGTTAAAATTTCGATTTTGGAAGCTCCACACTAAACAGCAAGTTCCACACCCTACTCTCGGGATGGGTGTTTTGACGCGGGAACTGTGTGCTGCCCGTGCCGCGGTTTCCCTCCGGACGATTTTAATGCTGTACCGCGCTCTTATACGTACGTTTGGAATGACTTGAGGGTAAGATAAAGTGGGCAGAAAGCATATTTAATCAATTTGGTGCTAGTGAAATACTTGATTTTCAGTTTTCGTTATTATTGACAGTACCGACGTAGAGATTTGTAATTGATACAAATTGTATATTGAATTTGTACCGGAGAAAAATGGTGACGGTTGTCCGCGGCGAATTTATAAATGTGTACTAACTTAGGATTGCTAATGTGTGCAATAAATAAGATGATGCTATTACTAATGCAGTGTATTAATACAGTACATTTTGTTTAAACTTCAACCTAATCGAAGGGACTGTACCAGAAATGTTTTTAAACATTAATTTGTTATGTAATTATAACCAGGGGCACATTAAATATGCATGAATGGTGATTATTGTGTTATCTTTCTGGAGTACTGGCCTCAAGGAGGACCCACGTTCCCAGCTTGGTATTTTTTCATATAAAAACTATTAATCTCTCGGTCCTAGTCCATGTTTAGTCCTGTGACTTTATGGTAATCATTACTCAAGCCCAATTTTAAGAATTATTCGCCCTGATCTCGTTTATTGCCGTTATTATCCCTTAACCTCCCAGCTCGTCCTGCTTAATTAAAACGGGTGCAGCCCGTGTCAGGGGGTTTCAGTGGTGAGAGCAGGTGTGAGAGCGACTGTGGCTCCAAGTATCCCTCGCCGCTGCTCAGTCTGTGCGTGTTTGCCTGGGATTTATTCCTGTCAGGGGACTTGACTGTAATCTCACAATGCTGTCACGCCGTATTCCCGGTCTGCTCCTGCCTTAGCGTTGTACAAGAGCCATGCAGAACCGCGGGGTCTGAGTGTATGCTCACATTGAGTTCATTTAGTGGCTAGAAAACGAAATTAAGTACATGTGCAAATCAGCTAAAAAATAATCCTTTTCAAAATAATTAGGACATTGGACAATAATAATTTTAAAATGTAATACAATTAAAATATAATTTATAATATAAATATATAAGTCTTTGTACTTTGTGTACATTATTTAACCTTTGGACTCTGTAGCTCTGTAGTTAAACATTTCTGGAATTTTTTGTGCATTATCGTGTTTGGTATCAGAAGCAAATACTAGTCTTTGGAAATACCAGCATGATCATAGGTTATAGACTTTATTGTAAAAATTATCAGTAATGTAAAACCACTAATTTCTAGTTTATTTTTATTGTAGTTACTGCTAGAAGCATGAGGCTTTGAAATTGGTGTCCTGGGAGGTGCCTGACAGAAGTGCCCGAATGCCGCTGGGAGTTGCTCTCCGTTCTATGCACAAGGGTCCTCTGTGCATTTCAGGCCTGGCATGGACACACCGGGAACCTGGTACAAAAGCAGCCGGGTGGCTCTTGAGAAGCGGTCCCAGGAGATGGTGTGTCTCCACGGGCACGAGCCAGTTGGCTGGGACGAGGAGGGTCACTCCTGTGTTCACCAGAGCTCCGAGGTTTGGGGATAAGCTGGCCATTTTAGATGGCAACGGTGGCCACAGCTACCGTGACCTGTATGACAGCAGCTTGGGCTTGGCGAGGAGGTTGCTGGAGCAGTTGGGTTGCACCTCTGGGGACGTGAAGGGGAGAAGGATCTCCTTCCTGTGTGCTAATGACGCCTCCTACGTGGTGGCGCAGTGGGCGGCCTGGATGTGCGGGGGTGTTGCCGTCCCCCTCTATAGGAAGCACCCACCCTCTGAGCTGGAGTACATCATAACCGACTCCCAGAGCTCTTTGCTGCTGGTGGGGGACCCTTACGCAGACACCCTGGGGCCCCTGGCTGAGAAGTTGGGCCTCCCTTGCCTACAGCTGCCTTCTTCTTCTGGCCTGGCTGAGCTGAAGACCACAGAGACTCATGCAGACCTGCCGATTGCGGACTGGGCCGACAGATCGGCCATGATCGTCTACACCAGTGGCACCACAGGTCGTCCCAAGGGGGTCCTCAGCTCCCACGGGAACCTGCAGGCTATGGTAAGAGGGCCTTGAGGTCAATTCTCTGCGGCAATCAGACTCACTCACTTGGTTCAGACCCGCCCAGTATCTAATTTATTTATACAGAGCCAGTCAAGAATCTGGGCACACCTATGGAAAAATCATTTGTTTTTCAGCAAGATAACAAGGTTGGTCCGGACTACTGGTGAAGCATTCCAGGTGGCTAATCGGGAAGCTGCCAAGAGTCTGCAATGCTGTCATCAAAGTGAAAGGGGGCTATTCTGAAGAGTCTAAACTTTTTAGATGTTTGTTGCAGTATTTAATAAGCATTACATCATTATCTTGAGGCCTTCTGCTATAACGTAAATAACAGTAAAATCAAGACAAATGCAGATGTTTCCGGACTTTTGACTGGTACTGTATATACACAAGTTCAGTACAGCCAGATAATTATTTACAGTACCGTGCAAAAGTCTTGGTCAGACAAAGAAAACGTTTAAAGCTACTTATCTGGGTAGTAAGTGAATATTTGCTCAAAAAACACAATTTAATGTTATAAAATATGCAAATTAAGAGTAATATAATAAAAACAAACAGGAATCTCTTCTGCTTTCCAAAAAGTTACTGACATCTTGTTGGATGGTCAGATGAACACCGCTTCAGTTCCCAAACCCCTCCTCAGGGGCACCACAGCCATTCCATGTATATGGTAAATTTCACCAATTCAATTAATTAATTAATGAGTTAGTTATAAAAGTTAATAAGGTATTAGGTATTGATTAGCCATATGAGGTGTGCTAGTGGTCGAGTCAAGAAATATATTAGTTTATTGGATAGTTGCTGCAAATACTGGGGTGGACATTTGAAATGTCTAAGCTGACACACTTTGACAGACAAAATATCAGTTTTGCACCAGGGGTGGCCAGTCTTATACCGAAAGGGCCGTTATGTATGCAGGTTCCCGCCACAACTCCCTAATTAGATTACAACACAGTCCACACACCTGGGTTTGAACAGCTGACCTAAAGGTTATCCCAAAAATCTGCATACACACTGGCCCTTTGTGGATTATATAGGCCACCCTTGTTTTTGACCAACACGAAGATTATTTAAACATCATTTTCCGTGGCTGCCTAAGTTTTGCAGAGTACCGTGTACGGTCTTTTGCACGGCTTCGACCTGTTGTCTATTTTATCTAGTATTTGGTTATGTACTTGCTGAGTGGTGTTATTTTTATTTATTTAAATGATTGCGACTGCCAAATTCCTCGTGCTCGCAAATGTACTTTGAGAGAATAAAATTGAATCTGATCCCCCTTATCTTGAGCTCAGTGCTTTGCGCTCTTTTTAATAACTTCTCCACATTCGCTTTTACTCCCCGGCTGAATCTGTGGAGGCCATTATTAAACATGCCCGATTAGACCTGGATTTGTTCACCTGGATAATGTGGTCGGTTATTTACGGCAGAATTCATCTGGAATGTCTCACCATTGTGTAACTCAGTGGAGACTTCTTTTCCAGCTGGTTTTAGTGGCCGCTAACGATCCCTCTTGCTGGTAGATTGCCTGCCAGATGCTGTGAACCAGGATTTTAAAAAGAATAATTTGATACATATTCCAAAGAAAAAGTGAAACCTCGGAGAAAGTCTGGAAACTTGAAGTTTTTGGGGTTTTTTTTGTTATCACTTTCTGGAATTTGAGACTTAAGAACCGATATATGACACAGCTATTCATTAATTATATGAATTCATTTGTCCCCCAGGGTTATTTGAAATTAATTTGTTCATTGTTATTTGTTCTCATGTTGTTATTTTGTGGATAGCTGTTCCCTCACGTCTCAGGTTATGGGTTCGATTCCCACACACGACTCAATACATATGAAGTTTATGTGTTTGAGCAGGTACCCTGGCTTCTTTCCACCGGATATAAACATGGTATTAGGTGAACCAGTGTCCCTGAATAGCCCCTAGTGTGTGACTGTGTGTACATCTTGCATGGGCAGACATACTGCCCTGACTGTCCCGTGAGGGTTTTACCCTGATGGTGAACCTGTACTGAATTAGCAGTGGGAGGAAGATGGATAGATGGCTGTTTTCTCATTCAAGGTTACATCGCTGGGGCAGGTTGCCTTCCCCTCCCCGTCATTGCAGTGTTAACTGTTCTGTCCCTCTCCCACAGATCCAGTGCCTCGTGTCTGAGTGGGGTTGGTCCGGGGATGATGTCATCCTGCACACGCTGCCCCTTCACCACGTTCACGGCATCGTCAACAAGCTGCTGTGCCCTCTGTGGGCAGGTGCCACCTGCCGTATGTTGCCTGACTTCCAGCCCCAGAAGGTGATCCCCCTCCCCCGTTTGCCCATACAGGTCACCTCGATCCCACAGAGATGGCCAATTACGATTCCAGTAGTCAACCATTCGCCTCTATTTTTGGAAATAGTTACTATTTGACTTGGAGAGTGTGGTTAGTTGCCATGTTCCAAGTATGATCATTCCTGAGACAGCAGGGTCAGACAGTTCCTGGAGCAGTTAAGGGCCTTACTCAGGGGCCCAACGGTGCTGAGTCTGGGATTTGAACCAGCGACCTTCCGATTACAGTCACATTCCCCCAAGATGGTCTTATGTCACACGTGAAACAATGAAGTTGTGTGAGGGTGGGGGCCGGCTAGGTGATGGTCATTTTCCTCGGCAGCTTGTCAGCCCCCACCGCTAATTGTGGCGTCGTTCCGGGCCGCTGAACCCAGGCTCCCCCCCACGTCGACAAAGCTGACAGCCTCCGGGCCCCTGCTGCCGAACCAGAACTGGGTGGCGGGCCACACGGGGCGGGGCAGCTGCATGCGGCATCCCCCCCAGGCTGTCACGCTAAGCGGCCGCGTCTTCGTGATGGATTACCCTGTCTGCCCGCCTGGCTTCACTGTGAGGGCTGCGAATCAACGCCATCGATTGGCTGACACTGAGAAATGACGGGCTACGATTGTTTGGGGTGGGGGGGTGGGGGGTTGAAGAGGATGTGAAGTGGGTCAAGCTGTTGACAGGCAAGGGCTTCAGAGGACAATTAGTGTAAGCAATGGCAAGGAAGCTTGCAAATCATGTTTGCTAAAAGGGGACACTTCTGACCCCCATGATGTGGTGAAATTGGTATATTCTGGGTCATTTTCCTGGGATTTCATCTTGGTTCGCTCTGTTAGCGTTTGGACAGGCCCTTTGCGACCACGTCTATCTGCCAGAGCTGCTCTTCTGCATCCAGGGAGGTCAGTGATGCTCGCCAGTGAGCCCCCGTTTGAGGGCAGAGAGGTGCATTGTGGGTATGCCGCGTGAGTCGATTGGCCCCGCAGGACCCTCCGCGGCCTGCGGCAGGCGCTGCTCAGTGGGATGTGACCGGGAGTGTAATAGAGGGGGTCGTCAGGGCAGATGCTTTCAGGTGAAGGCATGGAGGGGGGCAGTTTGGGGGGGCGGTTGGGCGGGCAAGCAGAAAGACAGACGCAATTAGCTGGTGCAGAACTGGAGAGCTTGTCTCATGTGCGGTCAAGGGACAGAGCTCATGGATTGGGGGGGTGCATGCAGGTACGAGGTGTGGGCTCCCTGTGGTGCAAGCTGATTCTTTTGAAGGACATAAATTGCACCCCCCACGCTCCACTGCGTTTGCTAGACGTGTCCCAGAACGTCTGTAAATAACACTCCCCTCTGAACTCGGAGCAGTGTGTGTGTATATGTGTGTGTGTGTGTGTGTGTGTGTGTGTAACCGCTTTCCCAGAATGCACCAGTGCTGGAAGTCATCACCCCTCCCTACAGCCATAGGGCTTTCTCCTGCTGCCATGCAAAGAAATACGGCAATGGCAAGTCACAGACGCTCCATGGACTCATTAACTGCGGCCAGTATTCCGCCGATATTGCGCCCTGAACGTGCACCGGGTGCAATTTGCCAATTCTCCCTGCATGCTGTGCTTGTCATTTTCCATCTTTATATCACACACCCCAATTTGCTGGTGGTTTAAAGTGAGACAAAGACATTTTATTTATGTTTTCTGAGCTGCTGGGCCGCATTGCCGGTGGATATTATGCACAGAGCGTGTGGTCCCAGGGCGGGCTGCGCAATCGGCGTGCGGCCGAGCGCCGTTGTGGCGGGTGAGGCCATACGCATTGCCGAGGGCAACCCCAGTGGCACGGGAGTACCACGCCCGGGACCTGTCCGGCTCAGAATTCCGGGACCCCCACCTCGCCTGATGGGAGCCTGTCCCCCTCCTCCCGCAGCTTTTCCTGTCCTCGATCGTTAATTGTCGTCACTCGTTTGTGTCGCTGAACTCGGAACGGGAGTTGGGGAGAAACGGTAGCACGCTGGTGGTGTCTGACGGGAAGAAAGATGGAGGTAGGTACAAAAGGACGGGTGTGTGTGGGGGGATGCAGGGAAGGGGGGGGCACGATGAGATGGGGGTGCCAGGTAACATGTGGTGATGGCGGAGGGGGCATGATGGAGAGAGGAGGAGGAAGAGAGAGACTGATAAGAAGAGAAAGGTAGTGAAGCGGCGAATAATGAGAGTGTTTGTAAGAGGGGGAGGGGGGGTGTGAATATCCCAGGGGGACAGAGGGAAGGAGAATCTGCCGCTCACCTTCAATTAATTCCCGCTTTTCTCCCACTGTGTGCAGGATGTGCAGTGAGGCATGCCGTATGTGTGTGTGTGTGTGTGTGTGTGTGAGAGAGAGAGAGGGTGTGTGAGAGCGTGCGAGCTAGCCGGCGAGTTGAAATGTCTGCCCCCTCCCTTTCCGCTGCTGTTCAGCGTCTGGGCACGTTTGCATGGCGGTGCCCGTCTGCGTGTGCTCCCTTGTTCGCCAGCGTGCTCATGGTCCTCCGTCTGCCTGTGTACGCGACGGAGGCCCCGCCTGCCGGTGTTGGGGGCGGGGGGGCCCTTATAATAATCACAAGGCTCTATCGAGTTAGCGAAAGGTGTAATGCTTCAAACCTTAGCTCGACCCCCTTCCTGACCCCCCACCCCGAACATTAAAAGACTATTTCGAGCAGGCCAAGAATTCTGCAGGATTGAAAGGCAGCCCCTGCTGCTGGTGTACCCTCTGTGGGCCGAGAGGGGGGCTGTGTAGATCAAATCCCAGGCCAAGAAAACCTTGAGAAGCAGCGTGGGGGGCAGGGCAGGGGTGTGGTCTTTTAATTTAATGTATGCGGTTTGGACACAGCCTGCCGGATGAGGTTACCACAGCAGCCAAGGGCACCTGGATCAGGCAGCTTCCAACACATAACAGCTTACATAAAGAATACATCAACTGTGCAACAAAAAAAACCTAACATTTAGCGAAAAGGTCGCTTTAACCTTAAACGTTCTGTTCGCATTGTCCAAGTGATCTTACGAATGAAGCAGACAAAATTCAAGTAAAACAAATGTTTCGTTTGCTCAGAGAAGAACCTAAATTCAAATGGTGAACCTTGTCTGTAGCCTTTTCACACTTTTGTTTCCGTTCATTTGCGCTGGTTTTACTTGCTTTTTATAAATCGTATTCGAAACGTTCAGACCGTCTTGCCGCCAGCTGCTTTTTGGAATGTTTTGCTTTTTCTTGGATGGAATGTCCTCTTGTCATTGGTGTCAGGAATGACCTGGAACATCTACACACCTTTGCGTTCGGAACTGAGTGGGAAATCAGCCCTATAAAGCAGAGAGAAAGCCTACAAAGATCTACAGAAGAAGGTCCCACTTCCCCTCGTTACGACCGTTGCGTGTCCCTTGGGAAGCATCTTCAAAGTGCTTTGCTTTGGATACGAGTAACGTGTCGGTGCTGATGTGTAGACCCACACGTGTCGGTGCTGATGTGTAGACCCACGCCTCATGGGACTGTAAAGAGACACTACGAGACAGATACAGAGCTGCGACTATTAGGACACACTCACAGTACCAGCTGTTCCTCCTCCGCCCTTGTCTCTCACCATGACCGTAAGCCCACACCTCCACAGGTCCACTCCCAAACGCAGCAGCGTCTGCACTGCCACCGGCCCTCAGACCTCTCTCTGGCCCCTCAGGTCAGGCGAGGCCAGCAAATGACTCAGATAACAGCACAGAATGAACACGGCTAAGTCATTAGCAACTCGGCAAGTGGAACAAAACTACCTAAAGATTGTAGCTTTGGGTCCGTCCTACTCACTCCCCCCCCCATCTATCCCAGGCCGCAAACGGCAGGCAACCCAGCCACATCACACCTGGTTCCCTGGCAACAGAAGCCAGGTCAAAAAAGTCACTCTGTCACTTCTACAGTGACAAACGCGGTTGGCCAAAAAAATGATACAACTGACAAATTATTAATAATAATAATAATAATAATAATAAATTTAACATTGACTACTGTAATGAGATTCTGCATTGTTAAATTCCTCTTAAACATGGCTACGCTGCAAGTCAGAGCCCTCCTGACCTTCTCAGGGGGGGGTCCAAAATTCCCAAATGCACACCGCATCGACTCCCACACTCCGTGCAGGGCGGTGGTAACACCCCAACGCCCCTTCCCCCAGTATCTGTATGCACCAAAATGGTGTAAAAAAAAAAAACTAAACAAAATAAAACATTAAGAAACACAGCCCCCGTGTTCACCCCATGTATGCAGGCCCCGGACCGCTTACCCACAATACTTAAAAGCTCGTAAACTGTTTATATTTTATTAATTATTAAATATAATTTTATGATGCATATACAATCAAAAACAGCGAGCACACAAAATATAGGCCTTCCCTTCTGTAACCACACAGCTTGTTTTTTTTGTTTAATTGTTTTCAAAAATAATTTTATATCTAAAATAGGTTGTATTTTGGGATATATTTGGAGCGGGTTGCGTCAAACAGAAGAGGAACGTTAGCAAAGCACTTTTTGTTGGGGCTCTGTGTGTGTTTTTTTGTCATTTTTTTTTTGTTTTGGAGGGGGGTCCGATTGGCCAGTGGGCTGCTCTGTTGCCGCCCCCCCTCCCCCCCGCCGTGCCGGCTCACTGCAGGTTGACGTCCCGGACGTCCGTGGGTGTGCTGGACTGGTCCTGCTCTTCGGGGGCCTTGCCCCGCGCGCCGCTGCCCTCCTGCTGCTGCCGCCGACCCTCCCGCAGGCTACTGACCAGCACCTGCTCGATCTGCTCCTGGCATTCCTTTAGGAAGTCCTGTGACATGTGGCATAGGGGTCAAAGGTCATCGCCGGAACCCCACAGTAACAGTGTGCTTCTGTAGATGTCCATTTTACATTTGTAGCAGATAGATTGTCAGTACTTTTTGTACATGAGTATACATTCCTCACACAGTAAGAATTACTTTATAATTTATTTTTATCTTACATTGTGTTTTATCATCTTTGTATTTGCTGTTGTAATACCTGAATTTCCCTCCGCTGAATAATAACGTTAGTCTGTCTGTCTGTCTGTGTTACTGTGTGTCTATCTGTCTGTCGATGTCTGTCTGTGTTTCTGTCTGTGTTTCTGTCTGTCTGTGTCTGTCTGTGTCTGTCTGCATGTCTGTCTGTCTGCATGTCTGTGTTTCTGTCTGTCTATCAGTCTGTCTGTCTATGTCTGTCTGTGTTTCTGTCTGCTTGTGTCTGTGTTTCTCTCTGTGTCTGCGTGTCTGTCTGTCTTTCTATCTGTCTGTGTCTGTCTGCCTGCATGTCTGTCTATTACTGCCTGCTTCCATTCATGCCCTCTTTCATTAGGACCACTCTAAACCAATCCACGTGTATTTTGGCACCGCGGCTGTATTTCAGACACAGCTTTGCCTCTACAGGTGAGTCCACGTGCGTCACTCTACGCCCTATGGGTCACATGACTCATATTCTCACGCCCAACACCTTCCTAGCCAACAATTCTATCATTTATCGTGCAATAAAAGGCATAATGTATGCATAAATATGACAGTCTTTAGGGAAATCTATGAGGCCAGGAATTAAGTAACAAAATACAAAAGTAGTAAGGAAATGCTCTTTCCATGGCAGCGAGACCATTGCTGTTCCTCAGCCAGGAAAGTCCTAGAACCAGCTATGCTGGAAAAGGTGTTTTCTTATTCACCACCCCCCCACCCTAAAATCAATTATGCTAATGAGTGAGACTAGGGGATTCTGGGTGTACTTAGCAAGCCCCTGATGACCCGTTAAGGTATCAGGTGCAGATTTTGAGGCAGACAGATGTGCTCAGACAGCTGTTTGTGCTACACCTCTGGATAAGGCATCAGGACACAGCGCAGCGTTCGCTAAAAGGTCTCCCTTCTATGCGTCGGACCTGCATAAGCGGTCCTGCGACCTCCGGGTGCCCCTCATGGCGGGTGAGCACATGCTGGAAGACCACCAGAGCGCAGTTCTACCATCAGCACGGGCCTTGTTGGGCTGCGGAACATGGCCAGGCATTACCTCAGCCGGCCCCCACCCCATGCACACACACAGGCAGTCGCCCAGACAACGCTGAAAACACAGGTACTACCAGAGCCATGTTAATTATATCCTGTGTCTTCTGGGAACAGTAAGGGAGCACTTTTGATGAGAGCCAGTTATCCCCTTCCCCCCGCCCCCCATGGGTGCAGGGACTGCACCTAAGTCGCCGACATCTCAGGTTACAGCTTCAAAGTGCGATCGGCAGATACTGAGATGCCTCCTGGGGGGACCTTCAGCCCCCTGTCCCCCCCCCCCCACCTCCAGTCTCTGCTATTATTCCAGCACAAGCATAGGAAACCGAGAGATAAAAGTCAAGGCTGTGGGACGACGGGTACAGGCGTGGGAGATGGGAACTTAAACGCTGCGCCGCTGGAGGGTAGGGTGGAACACTTTAAACGGTTGCACAGCTCCCTCTGCAGAGCACAGTAACAAGAGATGGGTATCAAGTGGAAAATGCCACCCCCTAGTGGACCATTGCAGTACTGCAGCTCCCTGGCCCTCTCCTCTATCTCCTGTTACAGGGCTCCACAGGAGTGGGCATGTGGAAGAACGTTCTGCCTTTGAGGGCGCGGCATCCTCAGGCCGTGGTGAATGTGTCCCGCTTCAGCACTGTTGTGGGCAGTCCCCGTTCCCAGCGAAATTCATAGCCAGCTCTCAGCCGACACTGTGGCCCCAGCGCGCGATGTGAGCGGCGGGGGTCAGCCGGCCGGCGTGCTGTAGCGGCTGTGCCATGGCTCCACACTGCCGCTTCTGTGCTGCTTGTTCTGGGCTGGAAACTGAATGTCGCACCAACAGGAAGCCCTTTGTCTGGATACGGAGATCGACGCTGAAGAACCAAAACTGACTCCACTTAAAACGCAAGTTCAATATATATAAATGAAATGTGCGTACGAAATACGTAACGCATGAGCGCAGCTGGCCATTCATTCATTTAGTGCCAGATCGCCACCGTTCATCTTTCTCGCCGGTGACAGGCAGCCACAAAGAGGAAGACGAGGCGCTTAAGTCATCTGCTTCTTCTTCCGCAGATTAAAAGAAAACCAGTAGGACCATTCAGTAAAACCTGCGGGCTGCACGTCCGAGCGAGCGACCCCCCCCATGGGTGGGGCCAGGGAAGCGCTAAAAGTAGCACCTTCCGCCGACAGCATTTACCATGCTGTTGGCCCCCCCCCCCCCCCGCCCAAAGTGCTAATTCTAAGATGTCTCAGTGCGTGAATTAAAGTTGGGAGGAATGGGGGGCGAAAACAGCACTGAAAGAGCAGAAAAAGAGAAGCCCGCGTGAGGATGCAGGTCAGCTATGAGGTTTAACGCACAAACACATTCAAGTGTGCTGCGTCCTCATTCCCGCAGAGAGACAGCCTCCTGGGATCCTGCAGGGGGCGCCAGAGAACCACACTATGAAATGGCCTCAAAGAGATAAAACCTTAGAGGTAAAACTAAGGCAGAACCTGAGGATGCTTTCCTCGCTATTTGAGAATTAGCGAACAGGAATACGACGGTATTTAGTTAGAACTTTCATCTAAAGTGATGTATAAATGAAATCAGAGTCTGTCTGTCCCTGGAACATAAGCGCCTCTTTCAAGGGCCCAACCTACTGATTCACACACAACTAGCGGTTCAGATCAGATGCAGTACAATATCCAGCACTGGGTGTGAGGTTCTGGTTGTCATTCACTGAGGTGAGGGAGGAGCGGGAGTCGGGGGTGGGGGGGGGGGCTGAAGGCGGACGGTCTACTCACAAACGTATGGCCCGTTGTGGGGCTTCTTGCCATACACAGGGCGCCGTCGAGAGGCGAGCATCT
>JAODKC010000009.1:16530464-16562160 GCA_026777985.1 Mormyrops attenuatus | reverse complement strand
CCAGTTGAGTACTCTGTGACTGTGACTCTTTATACTCAACTGGTTGGTTGAAACAAAATCTTGGTCTGGATTTATACCTCTGACCCTTTCACCTTACCCAGGATGCTAGCTGTTGCAGCATTTTTTTATGTTAAGAAATTTATTCTATTCTAGTGTCTTGTTTAACATTATCACCATGTGTGTCTTTTACACTGCCTCATTTTGCTGTGCATGCACACAGTGACAATACAGTTGACTTTGACTCTGATCCTAGGGTCTGGATGCTGCAGACAAAGACCCCAACATCCCCCCTTACGACACGGTGCTGATCTACGATTACGAAGGCGACGGCTCTGTGGTGGGCAGCCTGAGCTCCATTGCCTCTGGGAGCTCTGACGAGGACCAGGACTATGACTACCTCAATGACTGGGGGCCCCGCTTCAAGAAACTGGCTAACCTGTATGACCCACACTAAGGCCCTGTCCTCTGTCTGCTATCGTGTTGGACTGGAACCTGACACTCGTCTGTAGTCATGTGACGTAGCTGAATTCACAGCTGAACTGACGGCATGATCCTTGCCCTGTTTGGTGCCCCACACCCACTGGCTCCCTCCGCTCGGGGATCCACTGCTTTTATCAGGAGAGCTGAGCATGCTGGGAAATGACTCCTGTATGACAATCCTTGTCATGGTGGGTTCTTTTTGTAACAGAGTTGCAGCAACTGTAATGCTGGGTTGCCAAATACCTGTTTTTTACTGCTAAATTTCTACTTGTACTGATAAGAGGAAGTAGTCATTAAAATTCTTCCAGTATGTTTCTCATTAATTTACATTGCATACATTGTATAGTCATTTTTTGTTTTTCAATTTTACCCACCGTGTTGATCTGCAATTTACTTGCAAGTGGTTAGCAGCCCTGAATCCCATGGATGATGTGGCACACAGGAATGATTTAGATGGTAAATAAAGCAGGGACACAGATGTTTGGGGTGATGTCTGGGCAGGATGGCACAGGATGCCAGGAGAGCTGGCGGTGGGGGAGGTGGGCAGGCACACTGAAAGCTGGGGCAATAACCACCATTATTTTTAATTATTCCAGAATGAACAGATGATGCCCATGTTTATATCGCAAATTAACAAAACACGTGGGCTGCTAGCCATACCTTTTATCAACTGAGTATAATTTTAGGTCCACAAAGTAAAAATGCAGACCAAGATTTTGTTTCAACCAACCAGTTGAGTACTCTGTGACTCTTTATGCTCAGCTGGTTGGTTGAAACAAAATCTTGGTCTGGATTTTTACTCTCTAGACCCGAAATCTCCACCTCTGCCAAACGGAAATACTGTGCAGCTACTGAGCTACTTCTTTCAGGAGCCGTGACATACAGTAGTACTGCCTTTGCTTTATGATAAACATGAACATAGTCAACTGAGCAGTTTAAGCAAGGGACAGAGTCAGTCCAGTTTGTATACAGAGCGGTCTTCATAGGTACTTAGAGTTTCTCCATTGTTTTATCGTAGAATTTTACTTATGTATTGTTTTATTACTTATCACTCTTTGTTTTTATATTTAACTATATACTTTTCTGTTTGATGCTGCAGTAAAATTGAATTACCATTAATAAAACAAATAAAAATTTTGTCATAGTATTCTGCATAGTCTTCTGAACACCAGTATCAAATTTTCCTTTCAAAGAAACCATACTATATGTACCGATATTCCTATTTAATGTGCCATTAAAGGCAAGTTGATCTTCTGTCTTGTTCAGACCCCACATATGCAAATTGTGTAACTATCATTAAGATCTGCCTAATTCATATGGATTTCTAAGTTGTCACATCGCTATTTAAATTTCTTGCAAACTATGCAATGTGTCCATAGGCAAGTTGGTAAAAGTGAAATAATGTCTCATAGGTGAAGTCTGTCTGTCACACACTGGCAAAACAACTGCAAGTGTTCCATTTAGAAGGTCACAGTCACACTGATGACTGAGGTGGGGACTGCTTCTTTCTACAGGTATGCTGGTCATTAGAGGTAAAAGCTTAGCTGCTGTGGGGTGATTGGTGATCTGTAGGAACTGGAAGCAGAACTTCAGGGTTCAACTCAGATGAAACTGAAAATATCTTACATAACCCAAAGCCACCTGCTGCCCACATCCACAGAACTGCTACAGGATCCACAAAACCCTAAGTCATAACAAAATGACCTATAATCTATAATCCTAATCTATATAAACACTACAGACACAGAGGCGTCTTAGTTTTAGATGTAACATTGGATTTTGTTTGACGAAATTCAGTCTTTTGTAACATCAAACAAATTTATTGCCAAATCTTTATTACGCAAAATAGATTAAATGATTCATTTAAATTACATACTTTGATCAGATGCATCAGCAGTTCTGGCCAACGCAGCTGATTAAGATGACAGTCCTCTCACGATAACAACCCCAGGCTGTTGCAGGCACAGACGAACCAGAAGCTACAATACACCCTTAGTGTAGTACTATCTGTGGCCACCAGGAGTGCTGTTTAGCTCACGCAGCTCATGACAGGCTGAGGATGTGGGGTTCATGCGGGTCCCAGGCTAAGATCCTCGTCTTCCTCCTTGCGGGGGGGGCGTCTGGGCCTGCGCGGCTCATCCTCCCCTGTGTCCTGCTTGTCCTTCTCTGCCTCGATCCAGCTCTGGGGGGCGATCATCTTCTTGGGCCCGTGGGGTGGTGGTCCCAGCAGGGCCTCTATGTCGTCGTAGTTCACCACCTCACGCTCCAGCAGAGCATTGGCCAGCTGGCAGGGTGCAAAGGGTTACTAGCTGATACACATTAGAAGGATAGTAGCAGCAGATTAATCTCACCGGTCTAATTCATTCGGATGTAGGAATTAGGAGTTGAGAAGCTCTTACCACTATCAGCTTATCTCTGTTATCTAGGAGTAGCTTCTCCGTCTGCCTATATGCCCGTGAAATCAACATCTTAGCCTCCTGAAACAGCAAAAACACACGGCAAATCCGGTCAAGTCCGGCGGTGGTTCCAAACTTCACACGCAACATTCTGCTTACGCCTGTAAAAACTTTGGTGTTAAATCTTAATTTCAGTAATATTCATAGAAAATGTACAAAATAAAACCTGACAGGCAAGTTAACAATGGAACAGGGCTACAGCCAATCACCCACATGGTCCATCTGATGCTGGAGGCCCTGACTGAAAGGCCGGCGGCCAATGGCGCCCTCTTCCTCCGTTTCAGGGAAGGACACCTGGCCCACGCTGGGCACCATGCCATACTGCTTCACCATGGAGTAGGCCACGCGAGTCACTTTGCGGAGGTCGTCCTGGGCTCCTTTGATCGACAGCAGAGAAATAGGGGGCGGTGTTGATGGGTTTGCTGGAGCTAAGAGGCGTGACGGATGAATCCTGGATGGATGAAATGATGGTGCCGGATTCTTACCTGTGGTGACCTTGTTGAATGTGATGGCTTCCGCCGCCCGGCCGCCCAGCGCCATGCACATTCTCTCAAAAAGCTCTTCTTTGGTGAAGAGGTACTGGTTCCGGGGCAGGATCTGGGCGAATCCAAGGGCTGCGTTTGTGCGAGGTGCGATAGACACCTGTGGGGCAGAGCCAGTGCCAGGTGTTGATTGGCCGCAGGACCACAGCAAACCCACGCCGCTTGGAGCTCCCTCCACCACACGAAAAGTGTCACTCCAGACGGTTCTAACGTGTCAGATGGAACGAGCTGCTGAACCACATCCGGTTGTCAGACTCCCTCTCCACCCTCAAGAAATGCCTCAAGAGCCATCTGTTCCATGAATCCCTCTACTAACCTGATGCCTCAAGATGTTCCCTGACTGTTCTTAAGGTTGCACTTCTGGTTATCGAACAGTCTTACTAGGTTCTTGCTTTGTCTGGTAGATGTTGTGCAGCTACTGTTCCCACATGGCCCAGACCTGTACCTGGGCACTCACTGGAAGCTCAGCCATGCTGCACTCATGCCTATTCCACTCATTGACTTTCATATGTTTGTAACGTTCTGTTTTGGTTCAGTTTTATACATTTTTAATTACTAGTTACCCTGTCAAATATGAAATGTCATGTATTTATTTTGATCACTTCATGAAAGTACTGTAACGTATTTAATTACTTTTTGAATACTTTTCCAACAAATGTTTTAAACTGGCCAACAGAGTTGAAAAGTTCTACTAGCTTTGCTGACCCGCGTTGTCGGGAAATACATCAAAGAAGACATTTCTGCACAGCGAAAGGTGCAAGGCAACAAAATTAATGTTAAATTCTACATATAAACTTTTTACCAAAAAGAATATATTTGGATGTAGCCCCTTTGTAATCAGCAACATTTTGATTAGTAACCACAATTTAGTTACATATTTTTCCTCAGTAACATAACAGATTATGATTACAGTACCAGTCAAAAGTCTGGACACACCTACCCAAAGAAAGGTTTATTTGTAATATTCTCTAAATTTCAAAATAATTACAAAGATCAAAAATATAAAATAACAGATATGGAATTATGCATTGACCAAAGAAGTATTAAACAAAAATAAATGTGTTTAGGTCGGGCAGCCAGGTTATGTGATGCGACACTCACACGTTCCTTTGTAGGCGGCTTGGCATTTTGACTGGCACTGTACATTAATTTTGTAATTTCATTATGTAACCCCGTGACATACTAGAAACTCCCCAACGCTGCCTGTATGCTGCTTTGAACGAAAGCGCCTGCTAAACATGTAAATAGGAGTGGGAGGAGCTACCTTCATGACAGCCTCTGTGTGCTCCAGCAGCCAGCCCACCAGGGCGTGGCCAGACTCATGGAAGGCCACCACCTTCTGCTCCTCCTTCGACAGGATTTTGCTTTTCTTCACACTTCCTGCGAAGGCGCCCCCCCACACACACAGATATCTCACACATAAAACCTCAGTATGGAGCCTGTCTCCGTGGTGATGGTTGCTAAGTGGTAGTACCCGCAATGACCCTCTCCACGGCGTATTCGAAGCTGAAGGTATCGATGGACTTGTAGCCTTCCCGGGCAGCGTGCAGCGCAGCCTCATTGCAGATGTTGGCGATGTCAGCCCCTGCAACCGCAGGAGATCAGACATACAATGGCGTGTTTTCACTGGATCACGCCAATTTAAACACACCACTCACAGCGGAAGTCGTTTATGTTAATGACAGCGATAGCTCCTTCAGTGCCGATGACTATTCAGGATATTTGTACACTTATGCCTTAAATTCCAATAACATACACTTCCCCTTGCACGGGAAACCACTTCCTTTTACGCCACTGTTTATGAGTCATTCAAGATAAAACCACGTTCCAACAAAAATACTCCGATAAGTGTGTTAACCAACCAAGGGCATAGGGATGGTTTCAGTATAGTATAGTATAGTAGTATAATTTGCTTAACATTTTAGATTTAGGTGTAGATGCCAGATTACAAGCTGGTGTAGTGTGTAAACACAGGACCATTAACGCCATGATTACCGCTAAACCCTGGGGTAAGCTCTGCCAGGCGCAGAGAGTAAAAATCCGCTGGCTGGGTCAGCTTCAGGATCTTCAGGTGCTGCTCGAAGATCTCCTTCCTCTCCTGTGTTTCACACACACACAGGCACCACTGAATTGCTACGGAGCCTATCTGTGATGGCCAACAGAATATATACTCAGGGGTTAGGAGATGTGAACCTGCAGAGTGGGAAGGTCAATGAATATATGCCTGTCCAATCTCCCTGGTCTCATCAGTGCATTGTCCAAGATGTCTGCCCGGTTGGTGGAGGCCAGCACAATCACATGGTCTGTGGTTCCCATTCCTGCGGAATGTTGAGACATTTGTTCCTACCATTCCAAATGTTTATAATATTTAATGTTACTTGATCTTCTCCCAGACAAAAAAAGTCCAACATTACCTTCGTAAATTGCCTGAAATAAACAGAGACTCCAGAGATATTCATTAAAACCTTATTTGACTTGACTTATTAGCTTTTCAGAAACAAATCATGTAAGATGCATTTCTATGGGAATTAACTGAACAAACTTTGTATTATTACAATCCTATCACCCAAACACCTTTTGCGGGACTTGTCCCCTCTTACCATCCATCTCAACCAACAGTTGATTAAGGGTCTGCTCCTCCTCTGTGTTGGAGAAGCCCGACATGTTTGTGGAGCGTTTTTTGCCCACTGCATCGATCTCGTCGATGTAGACGATGCACGGGGCACGGGCACGGGCCTCCTTGAACAGACTGCGAACCCTGGCAGCACCCAGTCCTGCACACAATGGCAGACAGCGATCATCATAAGAACATAAGGAATTTACAAACGAGAGGAGGCCATTCAGCCCATCAAGCTCATTTGGAGAGAACTTAACTAATAGCTTAGAATTGTTAAAATCTTATCTAGCTCTGATTTGAAGGAACCCAGGGTTTTAGCTTGCGGTACACTAGCAGGAAGACTATTCCATACTCTAACTACATGCTGTGTAAAGAAGTGCTTTCGCAAATTCATTTTAAATTGTTCTCCCACCAATTTCCACTTATGGCCACAAGTTCTAGTATTTAAACTAATACCGAAGTAGCCATTTTGCTGAACAGCATCCAGACCTGTTAGAATCTTATATACCTGGATCATGTCCCCCTTAGTCTCCTTTGCTTGAGGCTAAACAGATTCAGCTCAGCTAACCTCTCCTCATAAGACATTCCTCTAAGACCAGGAATCATCCTTGTAGCCCTACGTTGCACCCTTTCCAAGGCAGCAATGTCCATTTTAAGGTATAGTCACCAAACAATGCCAACAAGGGCCACGCAAGGCAGAAGATTGGTGCACCCACTTGCTAAGAGAAATGCTCTATTGAAAAGTGCACTGACTGTGCCATCAGGTCAAGGCAAGACAGAAACACAACTTGAGAAAACACAAGCTACATGAAAACGTATGTTTTCTCCCTTCTAAGTTGTTCTGTAACTTTGACAAATGAGTTGCTACAAATGGTCCAAGACTCACCTCCAATGACCTCCACGAACTCTGACCCTGCCATGGCCAGGAAGGGCACTTGAGCTTCCGTGGCAACAGCCTTAGCCAGCAGAGTCTTGCCACAGCCTGGGGGCCCCAGCAGAAGCGAACCCTTGGGCACTTTTGCCCCCAGCTGGAGGTATCTGTCTGGGTTCTGCCAATAGGAAAAAACAAGCACTGGATGTTTAAAATGGCAGATCCCCACCCCACCCCCCCAAGACTCTTCTAGCTTAAAAACATCCTTCCCTTACCTTCAGGTAATCTACAAACTCCTTCACCTCCATCTTTGCTTCATGCATCCCGGCCACATCTTTGAAACTTACTCCTTTCCCAGACTTGCCATCCACGATAGTAAATCTGGCCATTTTCAGTTGGTTCTATTACAAGATGGACAAGCATAAGACAGAAATTCCTTCCTTCAAATTTGCACTGGCTGGAAGCACGTCCCGTAGCTGTACTTACAAATGCACCGAATCCACCCTCCCTGCCGGCCAGGCCTGCCAACCGAAAGATGTACCACAAGATAGCCACTCCAATGGCCGCCATGCCCAGAGCATAGAGAGCGCTGTACCAGAACAGGATGGGAAGCAAAGTGTTTGCAAACCTCTGAAAACAACCTGTCTTAAGCGATAGTGCAGCTATTAGTAACATATACAGACGAAGTACTGAATCACAATCAAATTGTTATGGAACTCTTCAGGAATGCTGCATAAACACCACCCACACCAATCAGTAGAAGCAATATTTTGAGAGCCAGGAAACTCACTTCCCAAAAAACCCAGTCCGTTTATACGAGACGGGAATCCTGTCTTTCGCGTCAATGTTCAGGTCTTCCTCTGCAGCCCGTAGTTTCTCCTCAAACTTGTCAATGTTGGCCACTTGCATGCGGTACATCAGCGCCAGCCTCTGTGAGAATGAGGACCCTCAGTTTGCTTTGCAGGGTTCACGAGTGCCATGGTAGATGCACAATCCTCAAATTCTGCATGGAATTCCACTGTGTGGGCTATTGTACACAGTACCCATGATGCCTTGCACATTAATAAAAGCAACATATTAACAAAATGATGTCGACTGTGGAGAGGCTGACCGGTCTGCCGAAAATGACAGCTCCAGGATGCAGGTAGATTTCCACAATGTCGCTCTCCGGGACCACCTGCACCCGAGACACCTCCCCCTTGGCAAGCATCTCATTGACAAAGTCGTTCCAGGAGATGTTGCCACCACTGCTATTGATGGTGTTCAGCACACTCATGATGAGGGCGATGATGAAGAGCATACGAAGACGTTCTCGATACATCTGGTCCTCCCGCTCACGACGTTTCTTATCCTCTGAAGAAAAGTGCAGGAAGTCAAGTTTGCTAATTGGTTGATGACACTGGGGCGACTTTTTCACAAGATTGATCTTAAATGTTCTTCATCATACCCACCTTCATCTTCTTCAGTAGGTTTTCCTTGTGCACCATCGCTTTTCTTTTTGTCTTTTCTATACTGGGAAGTACTAAAATAATTTATGGCACCTTAAAATAAAAAGATGAACAAATGTTCAGCCTGAGAACCCAATAATCAAAAACTTTAAAATCAACTCTGAACTGTTTCAAATGGGCTTGTATACTTACCTAAAATGTTCCATAATCCAACTGGGTTTTTGGTTAGCTGTTGTTTAATGAGGTTATTGCTAATTCCAAGTAATCCAGGACTCAGCGGTCTATACAGTATTTGCTGCAATGAATAACCAAAAATCATAACATAGTAAAAATAATATTTTACTAATAAGTCAAAAGACCGCCAAACGGATTCTCTTCGTGCAGATTTTGAAACTACAGATCGGATCGCAGAATTCACTGGTGGAGTAACATGACTGATATGTTAACCGTCCACCCTTGACAGCTGTGCAGTCCTTCAGGAATCAACATTGACGATATCACTCGCTTTAAATGAACAGTAAACTAGTTATCTACCTGCAAAAGTCCAGCGCTGAAGCCATGGCTCTGTTTCACAAATGACCTCTGGAGAAGGGAGCTGGTGGAGACGTCGCGGTTTATGCGTAGAACATCCTTCGATAAAGGGGGCAGTCTGGTGTGGTTCTTTACGATATTAAAGTTTCCCGAAAGCGAGCCTTTCTTCGCAGAGGCAAATACCCAAAAGGACCTGCTCTTCATATTTCGGAAAGATCTGCTATTCAGGTGCAAGAGTAATGCGGCCATATTAAAGGAAAATATTAGTGCATTATCAGTGGTAATTGCATTAATAAAAAAAACATGTTAAGAAACTTAGGTAGGTCGTCATGCAGATATTACTAAAACATTCCATTAATATTTTATATCGGTTATGTTCTTTAGCAAATCATCTGACGTTATCCACCTAGCCGTCTACCCCTCCCCTCTGCCTTGAACTTTCACCTTTGTGTCGTCAAATCAAAATAAATGGCTACGTAATTCGGTTTATTTGGCTCCTCATTGTATATTTACCATTTACATGTAAAAGTCATTTATTTAAAACGTTTCAATAGCCGCCGTTCTGTTAAGATCGGTTATTAAACTGATTCTACATTGCTCTAGTGACGTCATCACTAGTGGCTGATTCCGCCGCTTCCTCGTTCAAAAACTACAACTGGCGCCATAGTCATATCGCTAGGACTCGTAGTGAAACTGACGATGATGATGATGATGATTAATAATAATAATTATAATAAGAAGGAAAAGTACAAAAATATATAAATATTTATTTCAAAACCAGGTTTAAGAAATCAAGCATTTACTGTTAAACATTTAAAATATACAAGATTTATACAAGACTCTTTCCCATGCTGTTTTCATACATTGTTTTTGTTATGTAACATTTCAGGACGACCACCAGGGGGAGATATTTCTCTTTTTTTCAACTTTCACACGTGCAGAGAACAGTTTACAGTTTTAGATCATTCGAACTAGCACCTTTCTTTAAAAATAAAAGTGCTAACGAACGGACGAAAATAAATAAACCCCCACTTTGTTACTACCTATGCAGTTAATTATATTTACTTAGTACTGTACACGATTTCAATCCAAAAATAGATTGTTTCAAATAAAATATAAACACAAACATATGGTCAAATATACATATATGCCTGCTTCTGTGAATCTGTTGCGTTATACATTTGAAACACACGAATTGAATTTTTTTTCAGGAAATGCGCAATTCTGACACATCCAAATTCACGTCTTTGTTTTTAAGAACAACAAATATATGCCTACTTTAACCTCGTGTTTACAATCCCCTGTGTTATTAAGAATAATTAGTCACGGTCACGTAGTCACACATATGCCATTGCAGTACAGTACAACACCCACATGTTTCAAAAACATTTTAGAGAGAAGACGAAGAGGGAATAACTGTGAAGCAGTACATAGTCAGAAAAGCATGATTCCTTTTGGCCATGAGAAAACATATTATTACATAAAATGTCTCATTATTAATACACAGTAAAGGAAAATAGCCAATTGATTTCGTCCTTGCAATACAGAGAATTGTGCCCTTCCATCTGACCCATCCAAAATCCTACGACGTTCTCCATTTCCTTGCGTGCTGCTCCGACTGCCTAATGGAGAATTGATCCTCTCTGAGAAACCGCGATACGCGCGACTCCATCTCGGCTCCAGAGCGCCCTTTCGATTACCGAATGGCAACGTGTTTCGGCGATCCACAATGGAGACAGTTTCGCGACCACGGGCGTTTGGGACTGCCCACTTCCAGCAGCCTATCACGCAGCGCGCTTCGAGACGCCTCGGCCCCGCTTTCGTCAGCAGTACGGCCGACGTCACAGGCTGGCCTGAAACGGTTAGCGAGCTGCAGTAGGGAGCCTACCGAAAAAACTCGAACCGCGACATCAAAATAAATCGAGCCTTTTAATGTGCAGAATCCATAAGCACACGACGATGAAGTTCGTATAATAACGGGGAACAGGCTCATTTCTCGCGACGGTGATTCGTGGAGTCTGAGAAGTCTTTCTTTCGATGTGGGATATTCGGGAATTAGACTGTCCGTCCGCCTGAGATGTGTGCTGCTTTTGTCGGATGTTTCCGGAGGGCTGTCTGCTGAACTGCGAGGCCTCAAATGGGAAAAACAAACCTGGGACAGGACTACCGAAAATAAGCGAGCGGACGCACTTCAGATTTGGCCGAGGGTAAGTCTCGCTTGACAAATTTGATATTAGCGAGGGGTAATGCCGTGTAAACTGCGCCGAATAAACGGCCCGCCTCGTCCTCGTGGGGGTAGCTCGTACTAGTTTGCCAGTGCGCTAATGTAGCAGCCCGAAGTGAATCGACAAGTTAGCGTGTTGGAGTCCTACCTTTAACCTAGTTGCCTCTATTAGCCGCCGTTAGCTCTTCTTGGGTCCGCGTTTTGGATGTTTATCTCCGGAGATTATCTTCGAAAGATACTCGGATGACGTTTTATCAGGTTAATTGTCGAAAGTTTTTTTTTTTTTGCCTGACCACGTATTTAGGTTATTTGGGTTTTAAGCGACCTGAGCAGCATTATGCGAAAAACCCGTCACGCCGCCCACGTACGGGATTATCTGTAAGCCTATACGTAGCGTGTTAGTGGATACCTTGTTGTTATTAAGGCAGCGGCCCGCTTTTGTGAGACGCGGGGTTCGTTTTCTGCTGTTTTGAATGGCGTGTTATGGGGGGGTGCTGGTGATGGTGGTGGTTATTTCGGACTGCCAAAATAGCACTCGTTATTTTCTTATGATGAATACATTACCGGGGAGCGAAGCATTATTATGACACCTTTCCTGCAGTGATATTTCTTCTATGCTTGTTCACATTTTTTATATAAAATTGTGTTGCTTGTTGCATAACTACTATGCATGAGGCATTTAATAAGAAAACACAGCTGATTTTAGACACCATGTGGCTTTCGTCTGTAATGTCAGCCGTGGGCGTGATGTTGACGATAGAGAGTTACTGCGGTGATGCATCGGTGCCCAGTCACCTGTACGGGGCTGCCTGCTGGCATGGCCCTGCTCGTCGCCTTCACATTTTGTTTTGGTTGTGGGTCGCAGTAGGGAGCTCTGGTTCTGGATGCTGGTGGACAGGGCTGCCTTCCTTTAGATTGCGTGCGTGAAATCACGCTTAAAACGTTAGATTTTTCCTCTTGACTTGCTGGAGGTTGGGTGTTTTGTAAAGATAGTGTGCTTTATTGATTGCTTTTGCAGCAAAGCGTGTTTTCGTCTTGAAATATTCAAATGCATCTTTTTTGCTTTTGCAGTGATGTTTAACACATCTGGTTGCATTATATGTTTAGGTGTGTTTATCTGTCCAAAGCTTGCGAATTGCGCAAGATAAGGGAAATATCTGCTCTAGTATTGCTGCGGCATCACTGATTGAGGGGAAGCACTGCAGTATGACTGAGGCCTGTTTTCATCTTTAAGATTTCGTGTTTGCTTGAATTTCACTATATATTCAATCTAATTGAAGGCGAGCATAGGGCATCGGTTTGTGGTGTCTGCGTTTACCTAAATTTTAGCAGTTATTCTGCAATGTTCTTCCTTCCTGGTTTTGAATTTCATGGTACTGCATATTTTTGAAAATGCAAACCCAAATTGGTCTTTGGAAATGATTTAGAAATTCGGTGGTTGGTGTCTGTATGTTTGCATGAATGTTTCATTCTATTTTACATAATTGTTGGATATTCCCTTCAAATATTAAGCTACCTTTTAGTGCTGTGCCATTTTATTTTACCATTAATCCTGATTTTACATGGCCGTGTCATCTTAATGAATATTATCTTCTACCAAACAAGAGTTCTCAGTTTCTTTGCCTGGCATTTGGTTTCTGAGGCCTGATTAAAGAAGCTTAGCCACAAGAAATTATTGTGGAGCTTTAGTTTTGGTGTTGTGTTATGGGGAGTCGTTCTTCAACTGACACTTGTGTAGTCTGATGTACGAAGTAGTTTGGTGCTTATCAAACTATTTTCTCTAAAAATCACTGCACTTTAGGAGGGATATTTTTAGGAGGCTCACAAAAGAGAACTGGCATCAGTCTTGGTTTTGTGATAAACAAAGTATGTTTCAGTCTTAAGTGTAGTGTCTCTATTATTACATGGCTGTCTTGCTTTGTTATATTCGTTGAGGTGATATGCTGAAGGAGGCATGTGATGTAGACAGGAAATGATGTTCTGTGGAGTCTGTAGAAGAGAGCCCAGTTATTTGATCTTGGTTTCTGGAGTGCCCCCCCCCCCCCCATGTCCTAGGCCTTGTTTCAAGCCTTTCCATGTGCTTTAGCTTTAGATGGCTCGTGGGGGTGGGTGGGAGTTGCATACTAAGACTTTTGTCCCTGACCAAAGGCCCTCCCTATCTGAGGCCCCAGTAAAGGTCCAGGCAAAGTGATTTTCAGATGTGCCCCCCATTTTCCCTGCGCCCCCGGCACGCAATGTAATGGGATGCCCTGAACGCGGCGGTCAGAAATGTGAGCCACTGCGGGGGGAACAATAAAAGGCCTTCATGCAGCTGACGGTAGCCACGCAGTTAGCTTGCCTGCATCATACCATTCCTGTTAGCTCTGCAGCGTTTACTAGGAGGGCCTGGCCTGTCCAGGAGTGGCTCCCAGCTGCTCTTGGTGTTTCACTGAATTGAACTACTCAGTATTTTTTTACGCATATTAAGCTTGTTGACATTGTTCAGCCAAATCCTCTCCTATGTTGCAAAAGCTGAAGTGAAATGGTTGTGCTTAGCACAGTGGCATATTGCGCACTTTCTCCACGCTGGGGGACCAGACTTGTTTGTATGTTTGCTCTTGACTTCAGACCACATGGGTTGAATGAAATGTTTTTTCTTTCCTGTTTCTTTGGAACAAATGAGAGGAACCCTGGCTCTGTTCCGTCTCCCTTCCCTTCCCCCCAGTGCGTAAGGCCAGGTTGTTTGTAGATGCATAGTCCCTTCCTGGTGGCAGCAGATATGGTGACGTTTACAATTGTGCGATTTATTAATGGATGGCGCACGGTAGCGGTGGACCGTCACGATTACACAGGCCACACGTGTGGATGAAACACAGGAAAATACCGTGGCTTATTCTGGGACCTGGACAGTCCACGTCGTGGGGTTTCCTGACCATGCACCTCGTTGTGCTGGTTTCATTTCCTGACATTCTCCACATTGTATGGTGGGAGATTGCACTTCCTGCTTTTATCTTTCTCTTTCCTTATTTCAGCTGTCGTCTTATGTGATATTTGTGGTGTTCCGTTTTGAACCGTATCGAGTACGCACACGTCACCCATGCTGTGCCCTTTTGTATTGCTGGTTTTGGTATGGTGCTCTATAAGTTGGCCCCTTTGTTTGCGTCCCTAGTTCTTTCACCTTGCATACATTGAGGGAAAGGTTTGGTGCTGGGTCAGTCTGGGGCAGCCTTTAAATTTTACACATTTTGATTTGTATCATAACTTAAGCGTGATCTTAAAGGTCAAATAAAATTTGAGATCTGTGAGATGGAATCTCTTCATCGCTGAACCATGAGTGATAAGAACTTGGATGAAAGATTTCAGTAATGTTGTATAGCGTGTTTGGTTACATACCTTTAAAACACTAAGCAGTTGTGTGATTGTGAGATGGGGAGGGTGGCAGCAGCTCTGGGAACTTTATAAAATGGACAGTGTGATTATGTGGGGGGGGGGGTGGAGGTGAAGCCAGGAAGCCCCTAGGTGGCTAGTGTCTTGTAGACTCATTTTCCATGTCTGACAATCCTTTCTGATGCTAATCACTGGTTTGCTTGTCACAGAATAGTAGAAGGTATATTGTATTTAACAGAACTCTGCTCATTTGTTTGAACTGTAGTGGGTTCCATCTTGTAGGGAGTTCTGTAGATGTGTTAAGTAGAATTAGGAGATGGGATATGAGGATTGTTTTTCTTTATTTCATTGATTAGTACACAGGTGTTCAAGGTTCTGGTTGTCTTCAAAGATGAGTGAAATGTGACTTCAGTGTATTAAAAATATCTAATGGAAATCAAACCTGGTTATTTTACATGGTTATAGAAATTTGTTAAAGAATACTATCAGGGTTGCTAGGCTGAATATTGATGCCTTTATCTGGTAGATCCATGATCCATTATCCATCTGAAGCCCTCTATTTTCACAGAAGAGGTATAGAAAATCTTGAATGGCCAAACAATAAATTGGGAATGACAACGTTTCAGTGAGCCTGCACCTATAGACAAAGAACAGAGGCCATAGAATGTGGCTCTCACATCTAGCTCCATCTGAAGGGCTTTTGAATAGGAGAACACAGATGGTGCTTTTGGTGTTAATGGACCTGAGACGTAGCTTGGTATGGCTCAGTCGGTTCTGGTGGTGGATTGGTTTGGTGTGAAGTGTACTAAGCCACGCATGGGGGTAGGGTGGGGCCCAGGAGATAACATGAGAAGCCCTAGGTGTTAATTCTTCTCCCTATTTCCTTTCTTCTTTGTGGCTTCAGAACTGGTAGCACTCTTCCTACCCTCCCCCCGGTGTGATGTGGGGTGGGGCGGTGAGCTTGAATCACAATCACTCAGGCCTTTAACGGCAGCACCCTATTGATGGACCAGCTGGATCCATTGACTCAAACCATTTGCATTGAAATCCAGCTGCAGGAAGGAGGGAGGACATTACTGACAGGCATACCTAACCAGGCCAGCCATTCAGCAGTTGACTGTGCTGCTTTTTATGTTACTAGACTGCATGGTTCTCAATCATACACCAAAATGTTGTTGTTAAATTGCAGTTTGGGCTTTTATGGTGTATCAGTTTCTTCAAACTCATAAGGATGAGTTTTAAATATGTTGAGGGAGGGCTACATTGTTTTTTTTCCCCTCCTTTTCCAGCAACAGAGTATTTTCTTTTGGCTGGATAACTGGTTATTTTTGTGTTTCGCTGCCAGGGTGGTATGTGTACGTGGCTTTCTTGGGTGCTGCTGTCCCGGTGAGGAATGGCTCACTGCAGCTCTGCCTATCCCACAGTGGCATGCACAGCCTTACACAGGGCCCTTATCTCTTTTTATGTTCGTGTTTATGCAGTGCATTTTTTTATCATTATTTTGTGAATCACCACATCTTTCCATTGTGTTTAACATTAGGTAGCAGCAGAGAGCTGCTGCGATGGAAATGGCCTGCTATTTACCAGATAATCTAACCACTGACTATAGTGTTCGACTGCCGCCCTACTGGATATTTTAATAAGATAATGGTCAGTTCCAGAGCCTTGTTGGTGAATGGAATTGATGTTAATCAGTGGACCTTTTTTGCTTCCCTATGAAATATGTGATCACTCTCCTTGCTTTCTTTCTGTCCATCAGCATGTTGGCTCCATACTTTAGGTAAGAAGCTTTATTTAGGTACCAAATCTGCATCACACCCCTAATTTATTCAGTATACAAAAAGATATTTGCAGTAGAAATGAAAATTGGTCATTTGAGTATTTTGCTAATGAACCCATGTCCAGCGTACTCACTCTCAAAACCCTGGTGTGATTGCTTGCCAGAAAATGGGTGCAGTTATCTAACAGAACTATTATTTGTCTCATGCCCTTAATCTACACAACAGACAGATTGCAGAGGTGCACACAAGCTTAAATGGCTTCGTTGTGAATCATTGGTCCTCTCATTGCTTTCATCGAATGTGTATGGTAATAGAAGCTGCAGCTGTAGCCTTGGTTCTGTTCTTTTATTTAACCATGTGTTAGTTCCAGACATAATCCGAAAGCCTTGTCGCGTTTTTCAGAACGCTTTCCATCTGACTGATCGCAGTCATGGGGCGCCTTCTCACCCCCATTTCTCCATAACAGGAATCTCAGAAGTCTATAAATGATTGGCAGATTTCCTTTCATTTCAGTGGTATTAATTTGAATTCTGGTTTGCAGAGCTGGTGAGGGGAGAATGAGATGCGGGTCGGGGGATGATTGCATGTGTGCTGGGCCGCATTTCCCTGAAATTGTCTGTTGTACCGCAGGGCAGAATACAGCACGTCTGCCATTGGCTGTAAAATCTTATCCTCGTCAGACTTTGCATTAAATTTGTGTTACTTTAAATACAATTCTGAAGGCATGAAAATGTTTATAGCCATTCTTTCGGTTTTTGATTAATTTCTGATGCCGTCCCTTAAATGATCCGGCACGTGTGAAATTTGCGCTCTAACCGTTACGGTTACTTTTGGCACTGAGACTCAGAAATCTAACTCCATTTGCTTCCCGGCAGCCCGCCCCTTGGATACCAGGTCGCCCGGGGTGTTGCTCGGCGCCGCTTTGCCCGAGAACAACCTGGCAAGGGGGTGTGCTTGGAAGCGCGGGCCCAGAGGGGAGTGTTCTTATTTTGCTTTGTCAGGCCAGCTTGGTACAGGCGAGCAGTTGGGAGATGTTGCTGGTTAGTGCAGGGGACCCAGGCGTAGCACTCTGTTGAGAAAAGAGGAGTGGTGAAATAAAGGCTTGTTAACATGTGACCTCGGCCTCATCATGGGGGCGCTGTGCAGTGGAGCTTTCTGTGAGTCTGAGTTAGTGAAATTGCCTCCCTGCAGCAGATGGATGAAATGTGACTGTCCTATGTCGGTTCTTTAAGTTCCCTGTTTCTGAAGTGCAGCGTGGTGATTTATTTAGCTGTGGTGCACCCCTGTGCATGTGTCAGTCTCTCAGGACACTTTTACTGAGGGAGGGGGAGGAAGCTGGAGTTTTAACTGTAGCTAGCTCTTTGAACAAGGAATGGGAGGCGAGCTGCAGCCTTTAAATAAATAATGTGTGCTCTCATGCAAAGCTCAAACAGGAGAGCACGCCCAGTCATCCTCTGCTCTGCATCCGTTTACTCCCCCCCCCAACCCCGGTGGCGATTTTCTCCTATCTGTAATTCATGCATTTCCCACTCCAGGCTTTCTGATGAGTCGTAAATGAGAATGGGGGGGTGGGTAGCGGAGTCGCCCGGGATGATGCGACGTGGTGTCTGAAATGTGCTCTCGGCGCCACCTCGTTCACCCTCTACTCTGCTCTGTGTAAACGGCGAGATGGAAGGAAGACTGGGGGGAAATGTTGATGGGGGAAAAAAAGAACTTGGGACGTCATGGCTTTCAGAGAGTGTGTAGAGAGCAGCTGAACAGATGTCATTACTGATGGCCTGAACTGGTCCCAATGGGTGAGACAGATCTCATTAGGGAGGGTGAGGGGTCTATCAGACATGTCTCCCTACATTGGTTTGATTTCTGCTGTGCTGGGAAGACTCAGGTGTGTCTTACTGCTTTTAATCAAAGGTGTTAGCATGGCTTAGGGCTGGTGGGGACAGTAGGTGGTAGATTGCCTTGCTCTGTCAATACTGCACAAACCCTCCAGTGCTTGCTGCCATGGCGATGGTAGGAGACGGCAAGCTGAATGCCTCCGAGCCTCCAGGTGCGCCGCTTTGGCCACTTGGCGTAACTCTGTGGAAATACGGGGATTGTCCTGGAGCTGCATGGCGCGCTTCATGTTGCGGTACAGCCCCCCACCCCCGGGGTGAGGAAGCCACGGCAGATGGATGCTTTTCAGACATGGCTTGAACAAGCGCCCCGGTGTCGCCTCATGGGGGTGAAGAGAAGCTGAAGGAGAACAATGGGCTTTTTGCCCCGCACATCTGTGAAAAGCTCCAAGGCCCCCGTGACCTTCCTCGTGACCTCCCCCAGACCAAGGCCCCCTCGCAGTTTGAGGCCTCATCTGCCCACCACTTACTCTGCTTTCCATGTCTTATATTGGGTGTCTTTGTGTTACTGCCACAGAATCTCTGCTTTTATCATCTTGTTTACTTATTAGCTTAGCACGAACGCCTGTGCGGAGTGCTTATTTTACACCAATTTACACAGCTGGGTGTTTGCTTGCACAATTTGGATTAAGTACCTTACTCAAGCGTACAGCTGGGTTCCTTAGCACTCCTGCAGCTGCCGCTATACATATCCGAGGTTAGATCTTCATAGAGCTGCTGTGCGACAGGCTGGTTGCACCCAGAGCCTTAAACCGCCTCAAGCCGGACTGGCTAAACCGACCCGGCCTGGTTACTCAGTGGATGAATGTTCACGGAACCTTGATTATTCACCAGTTTCCTGGTCTTTTACAGAGGCTGGGTGCCGCTTCTTGGCTTCCAGGTGATCTCGGTTGATTTTATTCGTTCCCTGGCTGCAGCGCTTCTTAAAGGCTTTACCGAGGCATTATCTGTTCCTTTATTGCTAACCTTGGCTGGAATGAATGCAGTTCAGGGTTTCGCATTGAAAATGGCTGAAAGAAACATTCAATATTTTTCTGTTCAGCGAGCTGAATGCCGTAAATACTGTACACGTTAAACCTCATGACTGAACCTGCAAAGGCATTATGACAGCCTGGTGTTTCAGTCTCCAAATAGCCTTGGCAAATTGACGGTAAATATTCCCATGGTGATGGGCTGGGCAGTGTACGGACGCGCGCGCATGTGGGTGGAAAATGTGCTTGTGGGGTTCATCGTACACTTCACCCCCCCCCCCCGTCTTTCGTTCTTTTAATTGGGTATTATAATGAGAGCAATATAATACCCCATTGCTGGGTTTGCCAGGCTGCTCACTGTCAAATGAAAGGCAGAGTGCTCCTTCCATCTGATGTGAAATGAGATGATGGGGGTGGGGGAGTGGACGCATTCTGTGACACGTAATCCACCTCTGCTGAAGATGGTGGGGGCATGTAAGGGTTGGGGGATGGGCCTGGGCAGTGTCCCGTCGCAGTGTGAGGGAGGGAGCAGAGCGCGGCCACGTCGCCCTGACATTTAGGCTCCCCACCCCCCACCGTTTCAGCATGCCCCGTCTTTTCCCAGCCACTGCAAGGCATGCAGGCCTTTCCCATCGGCTGCAGTATTTTTATCTGGAATGTACCTTAACATGCGGTCAGCCGGAGTGCATCATAGTAGCTGCATTAGCGCCTTTGCATCTCGTGAATTATGTTCCCTATGTAGCTTGCTTCCTAAAAACAGACTCTGTCCTGTCCGTAAACCCACCCCCCGCTTTGATATAGTCGTGTGTAAATTTTCCACTTGGGGGGCTGACAGTCTGCCGTTGGCTGGCAGCAGGAAGCAGGAGTGGAGTTGTGCCGTACGAGTCCTTTGCTCGTGTCGGTTGACCTTGCGGATCAATCTGGTATGATGCCGGGGCTATTCATTACCGTGAGAAGGATAAATCGCCCGACCGTATCGATCAGGCGGCCGGGGCTCTCAGGTACACGCGGGCGCTGCAGGTGTTCCTGCCGCTTGCCGTTCCATTTGCCCGTCAAAGCCACGCCGCAGCCGCTTAATTGAAAGAAAAATCGCAATCCTCTGCCGTGTGAAAAATAATTGCATGTCACTGTGTGGAGGGGAGTCTGAGAGATGTATGGTCTTCGTGACAGAACACGTGTCTTGAATTAAGGCTGGTGTTTGAATGTCTCCAAATGCGGGGCCGGTGGTACAGAGGAACGGTTGCCATGGCAACGGGGCGAACGTGGGGTGTTTGTGAGGCGCGTGAGCTGAGCGCAGCCGCACTGTATAAACAAAGTGGCTAGTGCGACGGGAGTGATGCCTGTTCCAGGTTCGTTGTGTGTGTGTGGGTGGACAGGAGGGTGTGCTGGTAGTAGACCATGCTTGCAGTTCATTTCTATATTTTATCTGTGCAGCTTTTGCTTTTCTTCAAAGTAACTTGCATTAATTATTTTCTTAGCCGACTCTCGTCAGCACGTAGGTTGGATGTACCCAGATATAACGCTCGGTAATTATCCAGTGGTTTAACTTAAATAACGTCTCAACAGTCCCTGCTGTAAATTGAACCAGAAGCTCACTGGTCACACTGCATTTTCCCCGTTCTCTTCCAGTGTCTGTAGGTCTGTCGTGTCCTTTTGGTATCTGACTCGCCTGTCTGCAGTGACTTCCCACTAACTTGTCTGTGCCTATCGGGAAGCAGACGATTGATACAAGCTTCATGCCTCTTTTTTGTGTGGCCAGCCGTCGGTCGCTGTGCGGGAGAGCTGCAAGCTCATTGGATGATTGATTGAGTTTGACATCCCGCCCTGGCTTCTCCCAGATGTGTGATGGGTCATCATGGCCACTTTGTAGCAACGAGTCAGAGTGAGGCCAGGTAGTTCACTAACTCGTTCACGGTTGTCGAGCGATGCGGCCCAGTCTTCAGCACCGCTCTGAGACCCAGCAGGTCCTTGCCTTCCCTCGCTCTTGATGCACCTCAGTTAGCGGCCCTAGGGTCTTTGGCACTCTCCATCCTTGCTCTTTTCGGGCTGTGCTTAATGCACTAAAACCCCCCAGACAGGCCATCTGATGTGTATTGATGTTTTAATGCACGTACCAGTGCTGGTGCTCAGAATTTGATTTTGCTGGGTATCAGTGTTGAAATCAATGAGGCCCATATGTTGGGGTCCCGGACTGCAGCTCGGCCTGTCCTCCTGAGTATTTGTAGATAAGAATGCTCCAGAAATGTGCTAGATATCGTCACTGCGCCTCGATTAGTGCGTATTTTATTTCGTTGCCTCATCTTAGCTGTGGGGACCTGGGGGGGGGGGGGGGTTGTGACGGCTGTCTGCTGGGGATCCCGCTCTCAGCGCCCTTCAGGAGCAGTTTTACTTGCCCGGTCATCTAGGAGGTGAAGGAGCATGGCGTCATCCCCATGGAAAACTGGCCGATCAATACTGGAGTTGTTTTGGAGACGAGCCCTGCACTCTGCTTCTCAGTCTCCCTTTTCCCCTCCCTGTCTATTTCCTCCTGCCAGTCTCTCCAGTAGCTGGGTCAAGTTGCTCCCCTTTATGGTGGGTCAGGTATTAAGCTGGCCTGTGTTGCTTATAACAATGGGTCCCTTCCTGCTAATACGCAATGCTTGAAATATAAAATGGGCCTCACAGCTTGGCCCTGTTGTTCATTTGGACCGACTGCTCTGTGTTAGGAACAATATGGCCTAAAAATCGGACTCGTGTTTGTAGATCTGATGTGCGTTACAGTACTACGGGCTTAATATTGTAGTTTCACCAAATGTTGCTTGTCTCAGGCTAACAGTTACTTAAACGGTTAAATTGAGTGTACTTGCCACAGACTGCCATGAGCCCAGACAGATTTTAAACCCAACACTAGGACACTTAAGCAGAACCTTTATCATTAAACAATTGACCAAGTTATGTAGTATTAAATGGATATGAAAAAGCTGGAGACACTAATACATACAGGCTGTGAGCTGCGGAGCTGTCTGTCCTGAGCTCCGCAGTGCCTGTCGTGTTAGGCCAAAGCACTGCATTTATGATCAGGAGAGAAGATGGCTGGTTTGCAGGTGTGCTCGATACAGGCAGAGAAGATGCTGAGCAGTAGGTGGGGGGTGTTGTCCTGATTTCACAGATAAGTGAGACAGACCAGGTTGTGGGAAGCGTGCAGCTCCTGTAAAACAATGCTTCGGAGAGCAGGAGGAGGGGAGAAGTGACAGTGAGCTATCAGGCCAGGCAGGGATGGCTGCACTGTGGAGAGCATAACAGCATCCATGTTCTCTAGCAGTCCCAGAATGCTTTGCTTTCACATCCAGAGATGTGGTCATAGCCAATCTGTTACCTTCTGTTGCAGTATTCATTATTCGTTGCTCGTGTTTCCCAGTAAAGCTGCAGGCTCCTAACACCTGTCCATAAGGGTCTAGGCGTGTGGTCTGCTCTCTTCCACCCTAATCAAGCTAATTTACTCTCCTCCAGTGGTGTGAATAGGCAGAGCTGAAGAACTCCACGTGAACTGAGGCTGCTCAGGGCCGTAGATCTGTCAGCAGAGCTCCGGTGGGGGTGGAGGGACCCGGTGTCTTGGCCGCTGTGTGTGTGTCACTCTTTTTTTAGAACTGTCTGGTGTTCACGCTCCATCTTTAACCCTGAAAAGACCTTCCTTGACACCAGTTTCCAGCGTGGGGTGGAGAGTAGGGCTGCACGATATCACATTGTAATTATATGGGCTTTAGTTGACGGGTATAAACATTTTGTCCAGAAGCCAGCTTTTTGGTACTATACGGACATTTACTTACGCCCACAATGTGGTAAGCAGATTAGTAGTATGCTTAAAATATTAATGACAGGCGTATTGTGATGCCCAAAAGTTAGTAATCTGTGTAAATTCAGTGTATCCTTAAACTGCAAAAAAAATACCACCATACCACCAACGTCTTTTTTTTAACCTTATTTATCCACAATGTCTCCTCTGTCAAAAGATGTTGTGGCTGTTGAGCTGTCCCTTTCTTCTCCACGGCTTCAGTGCTTATCCCTGATTGACCAGAACAGTAGCGTGTGGCGCGCTTCACTAACCAAATTTAATAAACAGAAGGTTATGTCAAATTTATACAGATTACTAACTTTTGGGAGTCACAATAAACCCCTCATTAATATTTTAGGCGTACTGCTAATCTGATTACGTCCGTGTTGTATTGAAAAGCTGACGTCCGGACAAATGTTTATGTCCATAATATAAAGCCCTGGTAATTATTTCGCATATACCCTATAATCGCGATTGTATCGCAAATTGAAATCATGCAGCCCAACCGGAGAAGCGATTTGGTATGGGTGAAACTGTGTTTGGACCACCATAGTGATGTCACAACCAGCTTAGGTATGACCCACACACACTGAGTACTGCTCGAAGCAGGTCTTGTATCAACTGGGCCAATTAGTTGGTAATTATGTCTGGTGTTTACATCTGAGGATTTCCCCCCCAAAAGAGCATTAAAATAGCATTTTTAAGTGCAGGGCAATTTCAATGCAGTCTTATATACCTTATTCATGTGAATTTTGCCATTTTACCTGTGCCTGTACTTGTGTGGGTGTAATTATGGAAGTTGTAACGCATTATATCTGTAGCACTCTATTTTCTAAAGCTAGCTGTCCAAAGCTACTGACCTCCTTGTAGTGTGGGGGGTGGGGGGTGGCAAGTTTGTAGTTCTTCACACATTCAAATGCATAAACAACTGTCTGTGAATTGGTAGACATCCCATAAAATAGAAAGCAATGACTGTCCTTGCAGTGCACTTGTGTAATTCAACCATGGAGTTTACAACAGCTACATCCTGTAGTTCCTTTCTCACAAGTACGTCAACGGTCCTTGGGAGGAGGTAGCTCCGTCGGGTAACCTTTCATGAGGAGGAGACGAGGGGTCTGTGGGGGGTGAAGGCCCAGATTGGCGCCGTTAGTCTGTGTTGACTTTCTGGCCTGTTCAGGGTCACTATTTCGTCAGCGACACGCGCACAGGAGATGATAAACTGTAATAGTGCCAAAAAGGTATTAGAGCCGGTACTTTCCCGGTGCCCCGCCGCTCTGCTCGGTCGCACGCAGTTAGCCCGAATCGGGGAACGGTGCCATTTCACATACCTCATCCTCTGGATTAGAGATGCGGAAGTAGCACTCCTTGTGGGTTGCCTTTAAGACCCGTCGGACTCGATAGGCCCGTCTGCTTGGGTTGAGGTGGGGGCGAAAATGTTGAGTTTTTTTTCTTTTTTTTCTTCTGTGCCGAGGGAGTGCAGGTGGCCCTTCTGTGTGAGGGTGGGTGCGAGGGGGGGGGGCGTTTGTGCCATTGGGCAGCCGGAAGGCCAGAGCACGGTGCCTTTAGTGTTGGGCCCCAGGGCATCACTCTGTCCTCTGGATGGGGACACGACCCCTGCTGCAAAGGACTGCATCACAGGGTTATTAAATTCTAACAGGGAGTCTGGGTTTGAAATCTGTCTAGGTTCATAGCAGTCTGTGGCAAGATTAGGCTGCATCACAGAGCTGCTGTTACACGGCAGTTCGCTGCATTGCGTTCCTTTCATTCAGTGATATGCACTTCTTTCCAAAGCACCTAATGCAGTTTTGCAATTTTTCCCCTTTGTTTCACATAGGGATGGGCGATCTGATTTTATATCGTGATCAGTCTTGAAGCTATCTATGATCTACTTTTCATGCAAATCAGATATCTTGAGCTTTTACGTCCGTCTAATAATGTTTCTAAACCTAACATAAAATTTCGATAGTCAGTTATAACATGTCACTACCTGACCCATAACACACTTCCTCACCTGCCATTGAATTGTTTTTCAAATATATCATGCATAAAAGGGACCCTGTGATACAGACATGATACAACTTGGCCAATCGGCACAGTCATCTAGTAGGAAGTCATTCTGTTGGTTTGTGAACATAGCACGACAGTAACTACTCTGTCCGTACCGCCTGCCCGATTTGCAACTTGCACATCTGCACCACATTATATTTACTGGCACTGCCCAATCCGTTCATCCTGCCATTTAGGTATGACCCACACACACTGAGTATTGCTCGAAGAACACAAGGAATCCAAAATCCGAATATCTGGCTGAAAATCCCATTCTGTGCTAGTGGAGATCGCTTAAAAACAGCTCGTAAAATGCACCTGATGTCGTGTAGAAATTTTAACGGGATCAGGATGGGTCGTGAATATGTCATGAAGCAAAGTGGTACAAATTGTGCAACTTTATAAATGCTAGAAAAAGTGATGTTGCACATGCGCAGATGTGCGAGGTACAAATCAGGCATGCGCAGTCACATATTTCATACATTAAACTTTGTCGGGTCACGGCTAGCACTTCCGGAGGTAATACAACTAATCTCTTCAACCACCTTTTAAAGGAAGCATCCGACAGAACTTTATAGAATAGAATAGAAAAAATACAGTGATTTAAATGGTGCTTGTTGGGGTAGGGCTATTCCACATCTCAAACTAGGAAGAAAGATAGTAATTCAGATTGTGGATCATGATTGTGCGTTATAAAGATCGCAGTATGATTTTATGAAAAGATTGACCACCCCTTGTTTCACATATTTACTTCATCTGTTTCAGCTAGGGATACAGGGATGCAATGATATTACACTCCTGTTTAGGATATAATTTATACAGTGACTGTTTTGAGGGGAACTTGAGTCCAGTTATCTGATTAGTACTTATTCCTGTGTTTTTGTTGGTTGGCAATAGTTGGTAATTCTGGGTCTAGTTAAGTAGGCTAGGTTGGTCCCTGATGCTTACAATAAGGTCCCCTCCTAAATGATCCAACACTGATGGTCTAGAGGTACCCAGTTCAGGGTTAAATCATGTCAGGGTTAAATGCCTCTTCTATACTGGGCCCAGGGACCTTTCCAAATGCTGCTAAGTGCATTTATGAAAGCAGGTTTTTCGTCTCTGGAGAAGCAAACTGCATGTCAAAGAGTTGAGGAGTTGGCATAGCACATGCCACAGCCTGTCTGTCCTTTTATGGTTGCCTTGTCTGCCCCGGATGGAGAACAATAAGGCAGTATGTTCATCCTCTTTCACTCGCTCTTCAATAGCTTCCCTTCATGAAGGCTATATGTGAATTTTTATCTCTTTCCTGCCTCCTGCTGAAGTTTTCAAGGCCTTAAACATTTCATTATGTACGGCCGTTCACGGGTGTCTGGGACTGTGGCTGCTCTGATTTGGGCCCCGTTGGAGAATCATTCAGGATATAGCCCTGTTTTCGTGCCATAGGGAGGGAGGGCTTGTGTTGAGGAGACTACAGGGCTGCTCAGGGCAGAAGATGGGGAGTCTGGTAGCACGTATGACATTTAGAAGGTAGGTCTTTGGATGCGGTGGCTGCCGTGGACCCCAGCTAGGCAACCACCTGCCGAACTGTATCAGAGATTCTCTGTAATGGCCTCTTTTTTTGCCCCTGTGCTCTTCCCTCTGCCCATTTGCCAGCTCTGACGGCAGTCCAGCAAGTTTGTGTGTGCACGCATGTCAGGAAGCCCTTTTAACTAAATGTCATCGTACTGCAGTTTCGTCCTTGGAGCCTGACTTTTCTAAATGGTCTTGGGTTACGAGGAAGCTTCTGCGCGGCTGACGGAACGTGGCGACCCGTGCTGCCGGAGAAACGAGAAGGTGCCGCGGGACACGTTTGTGCCTCCCTGGGCGCCCAGCGTGCATTTTAATGAAACCCCTCTGAAGGGTGGGGTTGTAGCCAGTGTGTGTCTCAAAGTATTTGAAGAGCTTCTGAACTCCCCCTCTGAATTCAAATAAACCATGTCTAAATGCGAGGGGCAGGTGGGGCTCTGTGCAGGGTTAGCGGGGAGGCGGCGATTCGATTGAATTTTAACCAGTGAAAGGAATAGTGTGTCAAACGGAATGGCGTGTTAATTCAGACATTTGTTGATGTCTCCGTTTCAACTTTATGGAAATGGTGTCAGGGAACCTTTGCTGACGAGGATTGTGAAAATGGAGCATTCTGTGAACTAATCGTGTCTTTTTTTTTTTTTTTTTTTTGTATTTTTTAGTATTTTTAAGGACTTGATCGCTGCAGTCTTTTGGATTTAAACCTCGCCCCAGTGAAGACGGCCATGGAATCGGTAAATATCTGACTTTCTGCTTCTCATGAGTCTGTGGTCCGTATCGTGTTGTGATTGCCAGTTGTATAGTAATGTGCCATGAACAACTCTGCGGTAAGACCGGGCTCCTCGTTGGAAGGGAGTGTTGTTTTTACCCCTGTTTGTGTGCCAGATACCTGTCCATCATCTGAGGGACTGGACTGCTAAAATTTCTCCCTTGTTCTCTTGTTCTCCCTCCCTCACTCCTGCCGCCTATGGATGCACCACAGAGCATGCTGTGGCCCGGGGCCCTTTGGGGGCGTGGGCTCGCCGTGCTGGCTTTAGCGCCGAGCAGCAGGCTTCGGCTGGCCCATCTTGTGGCAGATGGCAGCTGATTGTGAGGCGTCGTGTGTCACCCGAGCAGCCTCTACAATAGGGCTTATCAGCGGGATCTCTGACTGGTGTCAGCGGGGCAGGGGAAGGGTGCAGTGTTTCAGTGCTCTCTAATCACCGACGCCGAGCGGGTCCCTGCCGCCCTCCGGGGTCCAATCAGCCGCGGAAGGAAGTGGGCTTTCAGAATGGCCGCCACTCGCCCCCACCCTCGTCTCGAGACTCAGTGGTGCAGGTGCTGCGTTCAGAGGAGGACCGCGCCTTGCTGGCTGGCACTCTACTGTCAAAGAGGGGATCAGGGGCTGTGAAAGAGTGCGTGCATCTGTCCTTAGTGGCCAAGCTGGTGCTAGATGAGAGTAGCGAGGCAGGCCTAGGTGTACGCCACAGATGAGCCCTCTGGCCAGTCACGGGACGGCGGAGGTAGAGGTGTGGCTCGGCAATGAAGGGGACCCAACAGCCTGCCAGGCCGTGTCCACCACAGCCAGTGGGTGTGTGTGTGGAGGCTCCGAGGCATGCGTCTGCATGCACGTGAGCTGTCGTCTTCTCCTGAGACGGCCAAGAAAGTGGGTCACAGCTCCAGCTCCCCTTCCAGCTAATACGGCCATTGAGGAGCCGCCGCCCCAGCCTCTGGGTCACATGACATGACCCCCTCCTCCATCTGAGTGAGCAGAACCCTGCGAAGGGAGGGGGAGAGAGAGAGAGAGAGAGGCAGCCTCCACTCTCTTGCCTGCGTGCGGTTTCGCCTTTGACTGCAGCGAACCTGCGGTGTTTACAGTCTCTGCTTACTGTCGCTGGGAACCGGGGAGGCGGATTACAGAGCTCATTACGTGCTCAGATCCCCCACCCCACCCCTTTCCATCCATGTGATACTGGTCACATGGTTTCTAGACATCCAGTCCCAGCACTGTAAATCAGAATTGGGCTTTACGCTCAGCCTCCTTCAATCCTCAGATGTGCAGATGCGGTTGGATGGAGGCCAGCTAAAAAAGCCTTCAGCTGAAGTGTAAGCCTCCCTCTGCTCTCTCTCCCTCCCTTCCCCCAGATTGTAATTCACTGCAGCAGTGACTGAGCCTGCACCACTGTACGTGTGCTCGCAGCATTGGGGTGGATTGCCTCTCCTCATGAGGGGGATCTTAGCTGTTTTTCCACTGCCATCCCCCCCCCCCGCCCCCCACTCTGTCTCCGGTCTGCTCATTTAAACATCTTCCCGAGCCGAGCTCCATCCCTCGCTGGGATTAGTCTGCGGTGCTCCTAACGGGGAAGTTGCCGCTGCCAGTCATTGCATAAGTGGCATAGCCTGAGCCGAGACGACTGTGGGGTCTTTGTTCCTCGGGGCTGCGCGCCCCTCTCCTCGCAGGCCCCATGCTAATGCTCCGTTAAAGGGCCCTGTGTGCTTCAGACAAGCAGTGCTCTGTATGGGGAGAGGGCAACTTTGGGCTTTACCCTGCAGAGTAGCATTTCTGTCATAGCTGAGCAGGGGAAAGCCGTCCTGCTGGCCGCAGAAGGAGCTGCGGCGTGGCATCGTCAGCCCCCTGTGGCGCCTTCTCTGTCTGTTTGCCCGTTGTCCTTTGCCGGGTCTTTTTTCAGAATACAGAAAAGCAATAACATGAATGGTGTACATACATGCTTTTATTAACAGTGCACTTTTCCAACCATGGGGTATCATAAAAATAATGCCATATGTAAGTAATGTAGGGTCTGTCAGAATTTTGAATGGCAAGCTTACCGTTCTAGTGTTTGAACTTTGGTCTTGAGCTCTGCCTGTGTGGCCCCTCCCTGCTGGCTCCACTGTCAGGCTCTTCCTTTAATGTAACATCTGCAATTACGGGTCGTAGGATCCCGTCTGTGGTGCACAGTGTTGGGTGTGGCACTTTGCTGGACAGTTCTGGCTTAAGTAGGCCCCAGGGCCTAAACAGCTTCTCAGCTAAGTGGATCGGCTTTTTGTTCATCTTGGACACGGTAATCTTCATTGGTGAGCAACCAAGACTTGTGAACTAAAGCGTTTGACCCTCAAGCCGGTTGTACTTTTAAATGAAATCTTTAGTTTCTGTAAACACTCAGGTGATCAGTGGGTGTGTGTATAATTATTAGTTGCTGTCAGCTTGGATAATGTAACAAAGTGAATTAATTGTAAAATTAATCAATCAATAGTAATATTGTGCTTAAAATTATGGACACTGAAGGCCAGAACCTATACTGTCTCTCTCCTATCCAGTGTCACGATTAAAATGAAGTGGCTGAGCCTTTAGCCGGAAAGCCTGGGGCAGCAGGTGGGAACAAATGATCCCTCTTTGCAGGGCTCTTTGTCACTAAAGCCATTTCAGTAAAGCACGTGAGCTGGATTGGCATTAAAAGCGTGATGCATAGGGATGAAGTCATCACCATGTCGTCTGATTGGCCGTGGATCCCACTCGCTCAGTAGAGGAACCAGTCAGGCCCCTGGGGGGGGGAGGGGTGGGTAATGCTTTTCTGGCCTGTGCAGAATGAACTGCCGTTGACCTGACGTTTCCTTTGTTAGCCTCAAACCAGCCGTATGCTGGAGCAGCCATGTTACTTCATCAGACCTCAGGTTTGAGGCTGATTTCCGTCTTTTTTCGGACGTGTCCTGTGGAATGCTTCCGCTCTGACAGCATGAAGAAATGGGTTTTCAAATTTGCTTTTATGATATGCATTTTGAAAGCTAGAATCTGAACAGAAACTTTGCTGATGGAGTTAGGACAGAACTGTGTGTGTGTGTCTGCAACACTCTCCTGGTTTGTGTTGGAGGGCAGTTTGCTATGGCCTTTGACATGGAGGAGAGGGAGCGTATTGGGGCAGTTTCTCTATGAATACTCCTTTCATGTCCTCCTGAGTGGGCTGGAAGCAGATTTCCTTGTGCACGCGTGACCTATTAAACCTTTGGTAAATGCCAGGCGGCTACTATAAGTCTTCCTGCCTGGTGAAATGGTTCTGCAAAGGTGGAAAATGCCTTTAATAAAGGCCTTCCTTAGTCCATGGTTAGGAAAGTTTTAATGGACAGAAGTATCTTGCCAAAGGAGGGGGGAAATGATCAGGGGTTTTAATGACTTGGGTGCAGTAGAATTTGTACATAGAAAGTCATCCCTCCTATTAACTCATTATCTTTATTGCAGTATACAGACGCTCCTCTACTCATGAACGAGATACGTTCCGAACAGCCGTTCGCAACTTGAAATGTTCGTAAGTCGTTATTCATCATCATTTTAAGGGTATACGTGAATACAAAGAACTAGGATGCTGGGAGTACACATGCTACACTGCTGCGAGGCAGGAGTAGCGGGCAGAAGTCATACTAGGTGGAACTGGAGCGCAGAAAAAAAATATATGTTGCAGACAGGAAATGGGATCCCGGTGAACACAATTTGGATTTTCAGTCCTCTTCGTTCGTATGTCTGAAAGTTCGTAAGTTGAACGTTCGTAAGTAGAGGAGCGTCTGTGCCGTTAGCCACATGAGATTCCTGATACATGACCTTTATATTTACTGACCACAGTCATCCTTTTCATCATCTTTCCTGTTTGTTATCCTGACTTGCTCGTTTGGGATGCATGTACCAAATTAGTGTTACTGTTGTTTGGTATATTACATGTTTAACTAAAGGAGAATTTTTGGGGCCCATTCATTCTTTTAAGCTTAAATAGATCCTTTGGTCAGAATTGAATGGCAGCATATCAGGTTGTACCCAGAGATCTTCGCTGCTTACGGTGTTTTGATTTGAGCTGCTCCTGTGACTCATCTCAAGGTTGAAAAAACGAACTGCCATGTTTCCCTTGGGCTTGTCTGAGTGGCTGCCTCCCAGTGATGTCTTCGCCCGACTGGCGTCTTGGGCCTGTGTCTTCCCGACACTCGAGTGGGGGGAGGGGGGTTGGCCCTGTTTATGGCCTTCTTGATGTAGGTGGACGTGGGCGTGAGCTTGTTTGCCGTCTGACACCCGGCCATGGAAGTGGTTAGGTTTAACCACACGTGACACTGACACCACAGTGGTGGGGTGGTCGTGGGGGGTTCGGGGGGGGCGGG
>JAODKC010000009.1:16508327-16530361 GCA_026777985.1 Mormyrops attenuatus | reverse complement strand
GCCACCGGGGGGGCTCTGGTTCCCGGTGGGGCCCCCGCCCCCCCTGCCCGCCCCCCCCCCCCCCCCCCCCCCCCCCCCACCCTTGTTTTTTTGAAAGCAGTCGCTTAGGGGTCAGGGCTCTCTGTGCATGGTTGCCGTGGAAATGACCAGATCGGTTCGCCTGGCTTTTGGGAGTGTGTGTATAGGTGTGAGATTGAAAAGGATAAACGATGAGGAGGGCATCTGAATAGAGCCGTTTGTGAGCAGCGAATCTGTGCCTCAGGTCAGCGGGAATCGGAGAGAGTGCAAAGTGGAGACGAGGAAGTTAGTGCGGATTCCTCCATGCATCCAAAATCTTGTGCAGGAGGAGAGGCGCTGCCTTTTCTCGCAGCAGACAGCCAGTCTGATTTCCTTCACTAATAGAGATGTTGTGCTTTCTTTGGCGCATTTCCTTGAGAGGAGAACAGGGCCAGTTTTCATGCCCGGAGCCCAAGGTCTCAGGCTGTTTTTGTGGTGGAGCCCCGCCTGTCTGCTCTTTGCCACAACACACAGCAAAAGCTCCGCCTCCCAGGAGCCGGTTAAGTCGGTCACACTGATTAATGGCAAGGGGCTTCATCCCTGGACTGCCCCCCACCTGGCCCCTGTGTGAAGAGGCCTGAGTAGACCACTCACCAGTGTTACAGGCAGCTCGGTGTCTGTGGGGAGGAAGGAGGGTTTGGAATGCTGCAGGACAGACCTAGTTGTGCAGCCTGTCTTGTAATGCTGTGCATTCCCGTGCGGGGCGTGTACTGGAGTCCTTGTTCACTACAGGTGACCTGTGGTGGTTCTAGGGCAGGAACTCACTGTCCAGGTTCTGCACATAGAGTTGCTGGCTGGGGCCCCTCCCAACATGGACATGCATATATCGATTCTGATCCGGTGTGATCTTCAGTGTGGCTGGGTCTCTTGTTTTAATGAACCCTTCTTGCTGCTGCTGTTTTCTCCTTCCTGGGGGCAGCTTGAGTAAAGAGTGCCGTTGTGGTCTGTTAGTCATGCCAAGTAGCTTTGAATGTGTCAACATCGTTGCCTCAGGTGTCATCAAACAATTTTTGATGTTTCTTTTTTTTTGTTTGTTTTTTTTAATGAATGGTTTTTATCGATATGTTAATAGTGTTCTGGATATCTGAATAGATATCATATAAAACACAAGAATGTCTAGTCGGATCCTGATCTGAACATTTTTCTCTGGATTGAGCAGCAGTTAAATAAATTCACAAGTTTTAACCTTTCCTGTACATCTAAATTATCCAGTTCAACTTTGTTCTGGCTCAGCACTCTGGTGGAAATGTAGAATTAATCTTTAGAGTCACTGGGAGGAGACAGGGCCCAACCAAGGCCCCCCTCCCACCCCTCGGCAGTCCCATCTCCCACCCCTCGGCAGTCCCATCTCCCTGGAGAGAAGGATCAAAAGATGGTCACTGGTGCTGATGCAGCCTACAAACTGCAAAGAGGAGTGGAACAAGTGAGTGTTCTGTTTGTGTGTGAGCTGATGGAGTCAGCCCTTCGACCATGATCGCCTGTGCACAGCCCTGGGGAGGAAAAATTCTGCCGTGTTCCTCTCAGTCTCTCTTACACATGCGCGTGTGCGCACACATGCTTGCTTATCCAGCTGCCTGAATGAGCACCAGGTATAGGTTATATTCTTACATGTTCAAGTACAGAAGGGTGTTTGTGACCAAGAGGGTTCTTGCTGTTTTATGTATTACAGCATCCCCAAACTTCAGCAAATTGCTTGCTGGAAGAGATGTTTGGCACAAGTGATAAGGTCTGAACAGAGAGCCCTCTGCTTTGTCCCCCTTCCTCCTTTTGTCAGCTTCCCCTGCCTGGCCCCCCGACACTTGCGTGGGCTAAATTCTGCTTACTGTGTGTTTTTTCTGTGGTAGCCTGTCCTAGCCCTCACCCCTTCATGTCTGGGGCTCCTTGCCTCTGGTGGACTGCAAGCATTGTGCTGCTCGTCCTTGGTCTCTACTGAGCTCTAGGGGCACAGATCCGGTTTGATCTATGCTCATGCGTATCAGGTGGGATTATTTCCACTAGCCTAAGTCTTCTTGGAATATTACACTTGCTGGGTCTTTTTATTTTCATGGATGTGCGGCTTAAAGCTGAAATCCCCAGAGTTGCTCAGGATGCAGCAGTTTTTCTCACAGTTCATTTTTCCCTTTCTTTTATTTTTCGCTTTTATGACTTGTTAGGGTCACGGTGAGCTCAGGTTACACCCCTGAGAGTGCATTGCTTCAGACAATTTAGTCTTCACCTGAACAGCATTACTAGGTGGAGGGGAACCTTGGGAATGAACACAGGGGAAAATCTAAGTTTCACACACAGCTAGGGCTGCTTTCAAAGCTGAAACCCTTGTTTACGTTCTGTCCTTATTAGTTTGCAGAGCTCTGTGTCGCATTCTGGAGGCCTCAACCAGGGCCTCTGGCCTTCAGCCCCCTTCCCCTATGCTGCTACCTTGAGTTCTTACCATACTTCTCTGCTGGTGCTTCTCTCTTCACCTGTTAGACAGAATGTTCTCCGACTTTGTCTGGCTGTCATTGACGGGCGACAGACGGCTGTTCTGTCCAAAAATCCAACACCAGTGCCCAGCATAAATTCAGCAGAGGCCAGCCTTTTATTAATCCTGTTCCAAGCCTTATTTTGTCTCTTCTGATTCCTGGTATCCAGGCTTTTATGTGTTATTTGCAGGAAGACTACTAGAGAGACCAATCAGAAGGTCTTCCTCATCTGTAAACGCCCCCCCCCCGTTTATTTGAAAGATGATCCTCTGAATCCTGATAAAACTGTGTTGTTATGGTATCTGCAGCTGAAGAATTCTGCTTAGACTCTGCGTGGAGCGGTGAGCTCCAGCCTTTTGGGTGGTTAGCTTTTGCGTGTGCGCTGTGCCAGCACTAATAGCTTTGTCTTTGATTTTACGCTGTGCTGAGTCTGCGCATTGTCACTAGGTAGGCTGCCTCATAAACATCCCCAGCGATGGACCATGCCTCCCAAAGCTGCCTGCCCTCTGGGTTTAAACCAGCTTCGGAGTTCTTCAGATGTAGGCTCGCTTAGTGTTAGGCCTTTATCTGCTGCTGTTCCAACAGAATGCTGCCTTTTTCCCATTGGCGTTTTAGATTACTCGTATCTAGCAGTGCTCTGTTCGCTTTGATGATTTCAGTTTCCACCGGGGCAGCTGATAACTTGCACATGTCTTTAACCTCCTGTTTTTCTCTGTGGTCGTGTGAATGCCCAGCACCCCCTTGTGATTAGCTTCTAAGCATTTACTACAATAAATTAATCCTGCAGAAAGGCGGCATGCTGGTGTTGGCTCCGACGTGGCATCGCTAGGCAGTAACTGAATGGGTTAAACGTGCTCCGGATCCAGGTGGTCCTCTGTGGCCCCGGCAGCCTCTGGATGTGGTCGCTCTCTGTTCCCCCACCTCCTGGCGTGCAGGCGCTGCAGCTGGCCTGCTGCAGTAATCTCAGGATCTGCCTCAGCTTGTGTAGCGGGAAGAATTCATGCTTAGAATTGCAATTACTCTACTATTTGAGGCTTTTTTGTTTTCCATTTGAAGTTCCCATATGTATAGATGAGATGAGATTTTAAGATATTTAAGAATGTGTATTTTACAAAGCAAAAATCTGAAATTGACTAAATATTATGGCTTGTAAACATTGCGTAGGAGCTGACTATTAAGCAGCTCTTTCTGGACACAAGCGACATGCAGACAGTTGCTCTTCTGTGCACTCATTGCTTGCAGGAAGTTGTCTGTTACCTCTCCGATGCTGTTTGCTAATTTCTTATTTATTCTCCACCCCTGTTTAAAATAACATCCGTTTCTGACTGATCCCATAGCAAATTATGTGTGGAAGATGACAGCTGGACAGTGTTTTTATTATAGATTTTTATTCAGCTTATTTTGCCTTGTGAAGATTGTTCTATGACCAGAAACATTGAGCGAAAGTCTTTTACTTAAATGCCTTTTAGCTTTTGATATTGTGCGGTGGCGAACCCTGTAGGTGGAGGTGAGGTGTGATGACTGTCAGGGCGTGGGCAGGTCTGGGATAGGAGGATTGGGCATGTTCGCGTCCAGTCAGCCCCCATGTCTTCCATGCGATTACTGTCCTTCAGATGGAGAGTGTCAAGGCGGGAGCTTTAGCACTCAAGTGCTTCTGTTTTCCGAAGATTACTCTGTTTCCCTGCCCTGGTTCAAGGCCAGCGGCTTAAGCGCCTGAAGAACGTGATGATTTTTCCGATGGGTCAGGGACGCCAAGGACGGCTGACGCAGCAAGGGAATCCCTGCCAAGTTAACCTCTACCGCGCCATGCGCGGCTTTGCACGCATCTAAAAATGAAGCAACCTTAGCTGTGAAGACTTGCGCATAGTGGAAAAAGGGCTGACAGCTACTTTGTTGTCTGTAGGAGCAACATCCCGCTGCCTTAAAGATCCACAAATCCCCTGCTGCCTTGTCTTTTTTGCGCCTATTTTGACACGCCCCGCTAGCTCCCTGCCCCGCCAGCACACCGTTGCTTTGTGTGGCAGCCATCATGATGGCCAACGTTGGAAGTTGACATCACAGATGTTGTAGGGAATGGCAACAAACGGTGTCTTGGTTCTTCTTCACTCATGTTCAGCCCTGGTGTATGACACTGGCATTGCCGTATCATGCTGAGCGTGCAGATAGCAGGAAAACAATTACATTCCCCAAAAATTTAGGCTTTCCTCAGAAAGCATTTAATGTTTCCTTTGTTAACCACTAATCAATTCTTGCTGAGTTTACTTTTTGGGAAGCGCTCTGTGTTCATTGCGCTTAAAATAGGCAGCCTGGGGAGAAAATCAATGTTTGCTTAAGGTAATTGATGAGAGAGGCTGGCCCACCAGTGCCTCACTGACACTGGGAGGGGGGGTACTTACAAATTCAAAGGTAGGGTCTACGGTTCCTGAAGTTAGTTTCCTCTTTACAGTGGTTAGAAACACTGCTTCAGCATTGGTTCAGAGTTACTTCATCATTCCACCTTACCTGTGGATGTGTGTTCCCTTCTTTCTTGCTCAGGATTGTCTGTAGTCCAGCTCTCAACAGTTCCATTGTTCTTTCACCGCTCAAGCCATTTCATCTCCCTCATTGACTCCATGGTCAATCAGAGGTGCTTTTCCCAGTTTCAGAGTCTTCCTCGCAGTGTAGATATAGCATGTAAGGGTAAGGTGTGGTCAAGCTGCATTCCATTTGAACTCTTAACTTGTGAATTCAGAGTTCCTAGTTGGAAACTGGAACCGGAAAGCCTCCTGAAGTTGAAATTCCGACTCATGAACTCTGAGGAATCGACACAACCCTGAGCTCAGAATTCAAGATGGCTGCACCCTTTATTAACAGAAGTTAAAGCTGTAGTTTTATACTGCACTTGCATCTTATTTGTGGCTCATTAAATTGGTTGTACACACAGTATTGTCCATCCGCTATCCGTGGACGTATTGCTACGCAAAATACCGCGTAATGTGTTATCCACTGATATTGCTAACAATAGCTAACAATTGACCAGACCCGTTTCATTAAGCAGGATTTTTTGCTTAAGCGGACAACTTGTCCAATTTAAAGTGGTCTGGGCTAAATGTAAGTGAAAGAAGATAAAGCCCATTTAAACTGGGTTAAATTAAATCTGACAAGCGATCTAGGTAAGCAAGAAATCTTGCTTTTTGAATCAGGTCCCTGGCACTGCTAAATGGCTTTCCGACTTTCTGCACTAGAACACTGTTAACTCGTGTGTGACGTCATTCCCAGTGCCGAGTTCCAACCTCCTAGGTAAATGGAATGCAGCATTAGCCCTTGGAGGTTGTCTCCAGGGGTGTCTCTGCCTAAGGGACTTTGAGGAAATGGTGAGCTGACTGCCTCCACTTTGGGCATTAAAGCATGATACCGAGGCACCTACGTGCCATGACACTATTCCTAACTATTCCTGTTACAGACCAGAGGCCCTTTATATCTGGGATGCTGGGGGTGTGTGGATGAGCACTTAGTTCTCAGAGCGTTGGGCCATCGCCTCCCTACCAGGAGAGGCTTGGGGCTGCTGTATTTATTTATTTTATTTATTTTTGCAAAGGAAGAACTGGATGTTTATACATATCAGTGTAAGATGGTAAAACGGTAAAGTGATGGTTAAAATTGCCTCATATTTAATCATAATTATCTGCTGAATAAAATGCATGTTTCCATGTCACAGTACATTATAGGTTCTCTCCTGTTTGGCAGGAACTGTGTGACTGAGTGTAAACCAACCTAGAGTGTAGACAGCATGTAGATTGTAGTATGTAGTGGTGATTTTGTTCTTTGTTCATTTTTGCGGCTCTAGTACATAAACATCTAAAAACCCTTTGTTTTTGTCCGTTTTATAAAGGCATTTTAATAGATTAAGTACAGAGATTCAGATTTAACTGGCACTGCAGATCCGGCCCTTTTGTTTGAAAGCGCCATGCTGCCTGCTGCCCGTTGTGCAGAACAACAGATCAGTATCATGGGCAGTGACAGCTGTGCAGCGAGGTGCTCTCAGTGAGCCCTGCATTTTATGTGTCTGACAGCTAGCTAATGTGTATGTAGCCGGTCCTGTGCTGACTGCTGACATGGAGATCAAGACTCTAATACAGAAGCATTAAAACTTTGAGCGCCGCCTTTAATGTGACATGTCAGTGTCACACATACAACTGCATCACAGACTTAAGTAGTTACACAACATTCTGGGTAAAAGCGTTGGCTGTGTGACTGAAACCATCTTCTAAGCAGTATAAAAATAGTAATAATACCAGCAGATTAAAGTAACAAAGTCAGTGTTCCCAAGATTAAAAATCAGTCTTAGATGTACTCTGAGGCAAAGCACGAGGTTTGTGAATGGCTGTTTTGAGCTTACTCATCAGAGGGGAAACCACATACGATTGTGCGAAGTTAGGACGTTCACTGAAGAGCCTCATCGTCATGTTAAAATGATAAACTTCCTCACTCGGTCACATTTGGTCAGTTTTAGGGATCAAGTTCAGCAGTGTAATGTACATCTGAATGGCATAAGAATAATTAATCTCTAGAGCGTTACAGTGGTTCAGAAAATGGTTTGGGGCTGTTGGTGAGCATGGGCTTCGGTGAGCTGAATGTGTTTTCTAGCCCCAGGTATTTCATTGCAGGCCCCAGATCAGCACAAAAATAGTGCCATGCGGATCAGACTGGCTGCGATTTGTAAGCGTGGAGGGGGGGCCCCCGGCCAAGTCCCTGTGTTTTGAGAGGAATGTAGTCCTCCTCAGTTCACTGAGTTCACCGAGCTTCGAAGCACTTCAGGTCCTGCTTGTTTACATGGAAGTACCCACAGAGTGACTCATCATGCCGGAATAGGTAATATTTTCTCAACCAAAATAGCAAGGTAATTATTATATTTCTCACTCCCTCTCACTCTAGGCAAGCGCTGGTTCCCCATGTTTTGCTTGTAATTGCATTTCAGAGATATTATCAGCCTCGATTCAGGCAGCCACCCAGTACTGCTGCAGTGTTTTTTTTTTTGTTTTTTTTTGTTTTTTTAAACTTGTTTAGGTGCCTTGTCTGCACACGTGTGATCATCTGTGTCAGTTGACTGACTTCACGCGTTTCTCACAATGCACTCGCCTCCTTTAGGTTCATACTGCAAAAACCACGCCGGCTTTGGTGCCAATGTGTTTTCCCGTCTCTTACTCTTCACTCCGTCATGCTGTGCAGGCAGGATATTCACCGATGAGAGTATGCCCTGCTCCGTGCGTGAAGTCCCGTGCTTGAGCACCTCTCTAATGCCAGTTTTGATCCATCTTTGATTTCACATTTTTTTCTGTCGGCTTACCCGTGCTGTCATTTTGGTACCTTTTGGCCCAGATTTAACCAAACATGTACATGCTTTAGTCTTCCCTGCTACATGCTACAGTGCAGCTAAACGACAATTATAAAATTTGTGCTTCCTTAAATTGGAAAAATCTGACCTTGTTGCTCTGCTAGGGGGTGCTTTCTAGCTGTATTTGGGGCCCTGTTGACTATGGCTCTTTTTGATTAGGGCTGTGCAAATCCTGTATTGCTTTTCCCAGAATGACAGCATTGTCCCCTGGCAAGATGAAAAACTGCCATTGAGTCATGCGCTTGTCTTCTGAACCGACCAATCCTCCCTCCCACCACCATGCTAGTCCCTTGAATCTCTTTCCAGACTTTGAAACTCCAATTTGGGAGTGGGGTTTATCTTAATAACCCCACTATTTACAGAGTATGCCAGGATACTGAGTGCTGTTCGATTGCATCAGCCAGATGTATGGCTTAGTTCTATCACTGAGATGTGGGTTCCGGTACTCCGTGCTGGCTGGAAGACAAGTGTGTGGCCAAGAATGGGAAAGCACAGCCTGCACATTCATTCAGCATCTGCAAACCTTTTATGTGGAAGGGCAAGCCATTAGCATGGGGATATGAGGACGCTGGTGGTGTGGTGATGCTCCTTGTCCAGCAGTGTCACGATGGGGTGGTGCATGCTATCAGGACGCGGGTGGAGAGACTCTGAGGCTGCGATGAAACTTGAAATGTCTAGATGGATGAGAGTGATTCAGCCCTCCTCTGCCCCAAGACCTCACACAACAGTTGATGTAGCAATCCACCTGAACTGAATGTGGAAAGCCACGCAGCTGAGCGTAAACGTGATTCACGTTGCTTTTTTAAAGTCCTCTGGTCAGGACCTGGCACTTTGCTTAATTACTAGAAATTGGGGAGAGCCTGTCATGTTTTTCCACTGCCCCACATGGCTGCAGCAGTCTCTGCTGACACCAGGTCCCCCAAAAAGAAGCCTACTGATCACACAAATGGAGCCGTAGAAAGTGGAGATGCTGTCCTTTCTTCCATGTCTTTGCCCTCAGTTGAATCTGTTTTTAATCACCGGCTGTATTTTTGTTAGATTCCGTGGTCAGGTGACTCCCATACTGGCTGAAGAATTTTTTAACGTGGGTTTTAAAGAGCTTCTTTGAGATGTTGGCTAGGTTGTTTCTTTTTAATGAATGACCTGGATAGATGATCTGAGCACACCTGTTTTGGAAAGTTGTGTTGTGACAGTAAAGCCGTTACCTGCCATGCGGCATTTGCATAGATGCCTCCGTTAGGGGCTGGTGTTTATGATGCCATTGCAACATTCAGCTGCCGCAGCTCTCGGACGACCAGTGCTGGGGAAGGACGCCAGAGAAGGGCAGGGCCGGGAAGAAGGTCTGGCAGGGAAACTGGGCTGGGGGAGGGACAGCCCAGAGAAGGAGCAGGGCATGGACCTAATCTGCTCTCTTCTGAAGCAGATCATGGAGTTCAGCTGCTGGCCTCGCAGAGGCCCCTAGTGCTGGTAGCGACTTGCTCGATCCTTATCGCATGCATGGACAGCAGATGGATTTCAAGGCCGCATTTGCTCTTCCTCATGCGGGGATGATGAAGACACCCAGTGGAATGGGGGCCTGTGGAAATCTAGCATTGGTGCTGCGCTCCGTGGGCCTGACTGGCTTCTGCCCCAATCAGGAGTAGGCCCCATGGGGCCCGTTCTGCAGCCGCATTTGACGTCGCTTTTCTCGTCATTGTGGCAGCCTCTGATCGCAAGCCTGTGCCTTATAAGTGGCTTTTAATGCCCTCCCAGTCGTCCTCCTGCTTCGTTTAGAGGAGCAGGGCCACATTTGGTCAGGTCCTGCCTGCGGGGACAGGCCTGCAGCACTGGGCCTCCGGCGACACGTCTCCCCAGCTGGTTAATGTGCTGGGGGTTGCCATGACGACGGTAGGTTGAAAGCCCCAGCCGCGAGGGAGGGGACGAACGTGAGGAGGAATGCGACGAGCTGGATCAGGGAAGGCAGGGGATGGGAGCTCTGTGGGCTCAGGCAGATCATCCCCCTAAGGCCCGGATCTCATGCAGATCCAGCTGTTAGTGTGTGGCCACACGCAGCACTGCAGGAACACGGTGTTTGGTCTGGAAGTGCTCGACCACAGAGCAGACGGACCGAGACGTGTGTCTGAACTGTCTCTATAGGCCGGCATTGCCGTGAGTGGGCTATTTTTAATTCACCTCTTTTAATTGGTTGTTTTATTTAAACATGCAATCAGGAAAATATAAAAAAAACGTGCTTATTTCTCATTTTAAGATCATGCTTCAATGTTAGTGTTGTAAAAGGACTTCAATAAGGAGGTGTGGGCCTGGACAAGGGTTTCTGTTTTTTTTTTTTTTTTTTTTTTCCCCCCCTGCGTGACAGTGTGGGGTTTGGGTAGTGAGGAAAGGGATCAGTTGGGCCTGAATTTCCAGGACTTTTTGGAATTTTCCCGCCCCTCCAGTCAGAGCAAGGCCACTGTGGCAGATGGTCTCACCCTGTTGGCCGGTGTCATTGATAGCCTCACCATATTGGCCAGTGGGTCAAAAATGGCGCCCTGGAGACTGTGTGGGGAGCAGCGCTCTGCCAATCTGGACTGGAGGAAGTAACCCTGTGTGACGTACGGTACATGCTGTACGGGCCGCAAACGGGCACAGATGCAGGAGCCCCAGCAATGGGGAACTGTAAGCAGATGTTTAAAGAACCTGAGGTTCTGTGGATGAAACCATTTGTACAAATGGCCATCTGTGGCATAGGCAGTCAGTCACAGAGCAACGCGGATATCTTACTGCTACCAGCGTGGCCTGAATGTGCCGATGGCTCTGTGCATTTGAGCTTGCGTGACTAATTTGCTGTGAATAACCTCATCAGTGTATGTGTCGTATAGTTTTCAGGCACTTTCAAATCCAAGATATTTTAAATGTGCTTAAACATGCTTCGCTTTTGACCACCACCCTGCGATATGTATGCATTGAAAAAGACTTGATCTCCTGGTCTTGTTTTGTGTCAGTAGTTCAAACAAAATCGTAAACTTCATAAAAAATCGTAAAAGCAGGCATTCAGGTTTTCTGCTGACAAAGGAGGATTCCAGAAATGGGAAGGTTTTTATTGTAGAGTTAAGGGAACAAACTGAAATAGTTGCCTTTGCTATTTATAAAACTGTTTTTAAAAATGTACACTAAGCTTTGGTTGGAGTAGTATGTAAGCAGGGCTGTTTGATGGAGGTGGATGGACCCTACCCCATCCAAAGTGGGAAGGTAATGGGGGCAAAGAGCAAAAATTCCCCAAGAAATATATGTTTCTCTAATAAAGGCATTCATCCAGAAACAAAACGATCTCTGCCTGGTTGTGTGGCTACCAATCGTCAGCTTGCCCATGACTTTGCCACCCACCCATTAACAATTTTTACAGTTGCTTACGACTGGGTAGTAGTAGTTATTTTCAAAATGACATAGGATGACACAATGCCATTTATAACGATATACCTTTGTCTGTTAACAGCAATAGTATTCCTACTTGGTTGAAAAGAACATAAGTGGTTGGGGATTTTGGGGGATTTCACTGATAGGAATCTCAGAATTCACAGCTAAAATCAAACTGTTCAACATGAGTCTCACAGGGTAGTTGATGGAGGCAAAGAATAATTGGTACTTGTTTCATTTTGTTTTAAAACATTGCCAAATGGTTAAGAGCATCGTAATTTGCAATACGTATTTTATTGCAGGGAGTGGTTTACAGTTTCTAAAGAGGATTTTTTTAAAAAAAGTAAACTAGTTCATTTGAAAGACAAACTAATGTGTGTGTGTGTACAGACGCTCCTCCACTCACGAACGACACGTTGCGAACGTATCTCGCAACTTGAAATGTTTGTAAGTCGTTATTCAACATTATTTTAAGGGCATACGCAAGTACTAAGAACTAGGATGCCAAGAGTACGCATGCTATGCTGCTGCGTGGCGGGAGTAGCGGCCAGAAGTCGTACTAGGTGGGACTGGAGCAGAGAAAAAAAAAATTGATGTTGCGAACAGGAAACGGGAGCCCAGTGAACACAATTTGGACTTGGTCCTCTTCCTTCGTATGTCTGAAAGTTAAACGTTGATAAGTAGAGGAGCTTCTGTCTGTCTATATATATACTTTTTTATATATATAAAAGGCAATATATTAATAGCTAAATAAAAGCCTTAATAGAACTGTCTCCTGCTTTTGCTCACATACAGATGGTATTGTATACACATACAGATTTTTGCACGCTTCTCTTTGGAAAAGCAATTTTATGCTTTTGATTTACTTATTTTGGCACAAGGTGATGATTACTGTATATATTTTAATCTAGACTTATTTCATATTAAAAACAAACTTTGCATTAATGACTATTTTTAAAGTGCCCCTAAATTTTGTGAATGCCCCCGTTTTTTAGATACTGGACAGAAGTTGCCCCCCCCCCCAAATTTTTTTTAATTTCTCACACTGACCGCACGCCCAAGCAGCTTTACCTCAGAGACAAGTCAAGTTAAAAGCTCGCTAGGCAGATTTCGAGGGCATTTTCTGATGGCCGAGTCCGACTCAGGCTCCGGCAGTAGGGCTAAATATAGCTTGGCGTTAGTGCTGTGATGTCATCAGCCGGTGACATCAGACTGGGGGGCTGACTCAGGATCAGGTAATACTCATGCCGGTGCTGCTTTGATGGTAAACAGCTGTGCTGTGTATGAGAAATGGAGGTGAAGTTGCAATCTGTGAGCCACACTCTTGACTTCTGAGTTAGCAGTGGTCCAGCGCTCCATACGTGTTCCTCACACAGTTGGGGAGTTTGTTTTGTGAAACTTCATCCCTCTTAAATTCGTGTTTTAAAGTCAGTACCTTGGAACTTTTTGGTTATTTGTTCTGGGGCCCACGGTTACCTAAGATACCCTATAAGCGTCAAAAAAGACCTCAAAATAGAAAGCAAAGAGCTTGTAGGGAGTGGACACCTGCTCTCAAGCACACATGACTCAAGATGAGAAAGTTTTGCCGAAACCGCCGGAAGACAGATGGTAGGCACATTAGCATAGCCCATTGTGGTTAAAATGTCAACTTTTCTGCTCCCTAGTTTGACTCTTGGTTAATTAGAAATGCAGTAGTCTCTTTTTTGTTATTAAATTCTGCTGAAGTACATCCTTCCGTGCATATACTCCAGCATGCCCCTTCCTCATTTTCCCATCTCTATGTGCAGTGTGGTGTAGCACTGTGCCCTGCTGCTGTGTGCACATGTGCTGGTAGACGCTATCCTGGCAGCTTTATTTAGGCCAGCAGACGGGGTGGAGGGTGGGTGTGGTGCAGCTCTACCTGAAGAGGAGACACAACAACGGGCGTGGCTGCCACTGAGACGAGGCACTCTGGGATTACCCAGAAGGCAGTGGGAGGTCGCAAGCACAATACGCTCTTCTCTCATGAGTTGTTATAGTATAGAGTTATAGTTAATGCGACTCATGAATTTGGGCCTGTCACAGAAGTATTTCATTGTCAGTGAGTTCATAATGAGAGCAAAGTGGTGGGTGAAACGTACTGAAATGGACACGGAGTCACAGTATCTGGGGTCACGTGTTCGTGGGAAGCTGCTCCACTCAGCTTCCATTGACAGTGAGTATTATTTTGAAGGCTCTGATGGCTTCAGGTCATCTGCTGGTCCACTTGTCTGGTTATGTTCCTGACCTGTCAGCCCAAGCAAAAGGAAAGGAAAAGCTTAGCGGTGCCTGTTTGCGGCGGGCTGCCTTCAGCGAGGGAACAGGTCGGGTGATGGGCGGCACTGGGAGCATGGCACCATGCCCAGACTCGGCATGCATGTGAGCCAGTGTGAGCAGTTTGTCCATGTTCATTCCAGTGTACCCTGCGTAATGTGCATCCTGAGTGCACTGTATCGTTCCATTTGTCTGTAAAATGTCATTGATGTCCTTGGGTACATTTTCCTTTAGATATTGTCAATGAGTGAACCAGGGTTAATGTTTTACTTGGTCAATGGCACCAGTTAGCTGGGTGATTTGCTCCAAGTGCAGCCCAGCTCCAAAGGAATAGACTCCCGTGATAAATGTAGGAGTGGTAAAAGCAGAATTACCCTTATTCTTTTTATTACCTTTTTTGGAACATACTCTTGTTTCCTTTTGGGTTGTCTCTGGGCCTTCAACCCTGGGGTTTGAAGCCTTTTGGACCCTCATTACCCCCAGCAGGATGTGCCCCTGTAGGAGAGCAGCTCCTGCCATAAAATCAATCTTGCTGTGCTGCTTGTGAAACTGCTTATATTTGCTAATTGTTCTTGGAACTTGCTGAAAATGGCATTGGGCTGACAGGCTAGGAATTGCTTTTAGGCACCGGGTCTAAAAGTGGCCAATGAACTAATTTGTGGCTAACCATTGGTCCTCAGGACATGTTATGCGCGAATATGGTTGATCAGCTCAGCTGTTGCGTAGAGTGAATGCCACTGTGCCAATTGTATGGGTTGTTGGCCAACGTCTTGTGGTGTTGATGGGTTTGTAGGCCCAGTGTGATCTTGAAAAAAGGTAGCAGTTTGGTTTAGAGACTTGAGCTTTGCAATACTGTTGGTTCAGTATCATGTGACAAACATGCTATGCACACAGCAGTGATCTGTCTGAATGGCCTCCCTTGTCTGATTTCTTACTCAAAAGCTTAGAGCTTACAGTGCACCCACCCCCCCCAGACGTTTTTAATGTTCCAATTTTCCCATTTGTTTCCTGCCTTGGTGTCCTCTTCTCCAAGAAAGCTGCTTCAAACAGTTGTACAGTTCTCACTACGCTCTGTTCGTTCACACTGGGAGGGACAGGGCAGAGACACAGGGGCCAAGACGTTGTGTAACTTGGTGTCTTTCGCGGCCAAGTGCTCGAGCTGTTTGGGTTTGGTGCGTATGAGATGGGTGGGAGGTCCGCCCGGTACACATGCTGGAACGAGTCCCGGCTCTGCTGTGGCATTGCTCAACGCCATCTGAACGCTGGGCTGTGGGAACGCCGTCCTCTCGGCACACCTATACCATATAGGTGTGGCTATTTGTGTACCTACAAGAGAAGTGCTTTTTACTTCCTGGTGCCATATATTAGACTTGGCTCAGGATGTGAAGCTGGCCATGACCCCGTGGTGCCCCCACTCCCTCCTTTGGCCAGTCCCACTCTCCTCTCTTTTTTTATCTTATGCTACCCCCCCCCCCCCCCCCGATCCTAACCCTTCTTCAGATGCCTCCTCCGTGTTCAGGTGGTTTCTGGTGGGACACTTTTTAACTTGCCAGCCAGCCTTTCATCAGCGGTGCGTGAAGGAGTGTGTCTACTGGTCTGTAGCCCCTCCTGAAGACTGTGATGTGTGAAGTCACACTAGGGCAGGAATGTAGTAATTCTCCCCATTTTCCTGGAGCTATTTGTCCACCCAGCCTGTAAATGTGCTCAGATCCATGCAGGGTATGACCCGAAAGCTAAGTGGAATTGTGCTTTTACACTGTTCTATTTTTCTGCAAGTCAGCTTTTTGCATTTGAGACGGAGTAGCACCAGCAGGCCTCTGGGATCCCCGGCCTTGATTAGCGAGGCTGCTGAGGAAAGGCATTCTTCTGTGGGGGAGGCAGGCTGAAAGCAATAGCGTGTGGAGGTGGAGGGCCTGGCAAGCTGCGGGATGACGCAGCAATGCAAACAGGCGCCGGTCTGGCCCTCGGCTCCGGCCATCAATAATTCACAGCATCTTTTCAATGGCCGCCGCTCTCACCCCCATCTCCCCCCTACTCCTAACTGCACTGTGCCACTGCTTTCCTGCCATTGTTTCCATCTCGCATGCAGCTGCTCCTCGAAAGCTCTGCCTCCTCTCTTCCCAGCATGCCATAGACTGTGCGCTGGGGTGAGGCAAACTGTATCGGCGGCCACTTTTCACTGGTCTGCTTTGCTCCGAGAGGCCGGCCAGGAAGTGGGCTGGAGCTAAGACGGAGTTTCGGTGAGGGGATTTCACTGATAGGTGAATTTAGAACAGAGCACATGACAGTCACTCACAAGGCCTCTCTGTGGAAAGAGAAAGATCAACAACGCTGTTGTTTTCTTCCAACCTTCTAAGGGACTTTCCCAGGGACTCTGGGTCATAGAAGAAGTTTCAGTAAAGTGTGTTTCTCAACATTTCTGCTTGCCGGTTGACTCTCTAAAGCAGCAGTGGAATGTTCTGGGTGAAAGCAGATACGTTCACTCTCCACACCGTCCTCTGCGGTGCTCCTTGGATTCTCTCTGTATATTAATGCTAAACAACAGAGTAGGGAAATGCGGGGAACAAACAGGATAGTGTTGCTCTAAGCTTGTTTGCTCTATGAGTATTCCAGTTCAGAGGAGTCTCTGCAGTCAGAAATGCAAGGCTTTAGTGGATTTCAGACATTGCTGCTCACTGAACCTGGCACCTGAATTGACCCCCTGACTCCAGCTCTCCATGGGAGTGTCTAGTGAAAGCAAAAATGTTTCCACCCTTATATGGACTTTTTCTGTTCTCAGCCCAGCAAATGTGGTGTGGTGAGGGAGTCGCGATGGCTGTGTGCAACAGAGACATGTATGTATGTGTGGGTGTGGGGGGGGCTCCACGACAGCCCACCATAGCAGACAGCTGGCCGCCTTTCAGCCGTCGGCGGGGCGCCTTTTTCTCGATGGAGCCTGTAGCTCTCCTTGGCTCTTCTGACTCTGCAGCGAGGATCTGATCCAGGGGAGCGCCGCGTGAAAGCAGTGTTACGCAAGCAGCTGTGTCCAACCGTTCAGAGCATCCCTGTTTGGCAGTGGAATTGTATTAAAGGAGCCTTTCTAAACGTGAACGCCAAGAATCTCATCATGCAAACAGGTAACCTGGTTGCGCTTGACAGTCACTGGTCTGTGCTCCATCAGGACTTTATTTGGCATACTTTCTGTGAGGTGTGTCTATTAGATGGTTTGCATCTCTCTGAGGCTGTATGGTCACACTGTGCACCAGGAATGATACCTTTTGATGTGTGGCTTTTCCTTCTGAAGCAGATTTAAAGGGGATTTGCTGTGGCATGTGTGTTGAATGCCTCAGCCAGCGCTTGTGGTATCAGCAACGCAGGAGCTCACCTTCCGGCTTGCTTCCTGAGGACCCCCATCTTTGCTTTGGGTGGGATCGCAGCTTTATCAGCCCGCAGTTCAGCTGATCTTCGTGACGCCTTTTTGTGCGTTTCAAAGCCTCCCCTCTGTAAACACATCAGCCCCCTCCCAGCCCCTACCCCACTGCCCCCTTCAATGAGAGCTTCACGCCTTGCACGAAATCTCCATTGTTTTGGAAAGGAAGGGGCTGGGATGATGGAGGGGTCATTAGGTAATCTGATCCAGGCCTGTCATCAAAGGCAACCAAATACTGCAGCAAAGGCCGCTGATTAAATGTGGAATGCTTTTACTTTTCTCTGAGCAGTAGAGAGATTGGGAAGGTGGCTCCTTTAAAGGCCAAAGTCTTTGCTCCCCCAAATGGCCTCAGTCTACTTTCCTCTTGCCCCTCAGTCTTCGGACCACTGCTGAAGATTGAGAACTATAGGCATCGTTATGACGGGTAGAACAAAACCATTAGCCAGGCCTGTCAGATGCCATTTGAATTGCTGGAATCTGGTCTCATTTTGTGAAATGGCTGCTAAAATGGGCCAGCGGCTGCTTTTTAAACGGTGGCATTACCATATAGTTGAAGATGAGTAGATTTTCCTGTTGTGAATGTCTAATTTATAAGCCTGTTTCCTGAGTAGAACTTGTTTCCAGCTGTATATAAAATATGAGGCTTTTGGTTCCAGTGTCTGTCCTGAAAGCCGATGGCTGTTAGTGGCTGGTGGGTAAGTGGTGACGATTTAGTTACAGGACATATGGTGCGTTCCATTTGCCCTCGGAACTCGGATTCCGAATTTTGAAGCCGGAAGTGACAACATGCGCGCTCCCGTTTCTCGGAGAGCCGAGAAATATCTCGAAGCAGCACAGAGGATCCCGAGTTTTGAATCCAAGATGGCTGCGCTCATTATCAACAGAAGTAAAGTTGTAGTTCTATAATGTTTAATTCTCATTTGTGGCTCATTAAATCGGTCGCACACAGCATACCTTCCAACTTATCTGTGGACGTGTTGGAGTTTTATACATAAAGCACCGCGCGTAATGTTATCAACTGATATTGCTAACAATGGCTTTAACAATTAACCGGGCTAGAATTGGATTTCATGATTAGTCGGATTATTTGTTGGATTTAAGGTAGTTCGGGGCTAACTGTAAGTGAACGAAGATAATGCCATTTAAACTGAGGTACCTTAAATCCGACACGTTGTCTGGCTAAGCAAAAATATTGCTTTTTGATACTGGTCCATGGTATTGCTTACTCTGTGGCAAACGGAACGCATCCGACTCGGTTTTCCCTGAGTTTGTGGCGGATGTGACGCAATCTCGGCAACCGAAACTCGGATCCGAAGGCAATTGGAACGCACAAATACTGTCAGTAGCGTGTAAATGGTAGTCTCATTGGTTGTTTCCTCTGTAGTCTCATTGGCTGTTTCCTCTGTAGTCTCATTGGCTGTTTCCTCTGCACAGTCAGTTTATTTTTCTTCTCTTCTGCTGGCTTCCTCTCCCCCCACTCCATCTCGGGGCCCTTCAAATCCTCTGTCCTCTAGCCCTCCCGGTCATCGTCTTTGACACATGCAAAACCCCTCTTCTGAATATGTTGACAAAGTAGGAAGCCATGAGTCCAGAGTGAAGAGTGTTCTTCAACACATTCTCCACATCAGCTGCATTTTGCTCACTTTGTATTTTGTTTTGCTCGATCTTGCCTCCCAGAAAGAGATTAAAGGATTTATAGTGGTGCACTTGTGTGGTTATGTGCCCTGTTTATCGCTGGCTTTTTTCCCTCCTTGTGATGAGTTGTGGCCGTGGAGTCCCTTTCAAATACAATCTGAAGAACTGGGAGCAGTTCATGCTTAGACAGGAGCTGATGCGTTTGGCCTTGTTTCTTGCCTCGTAGAAATCTACAGCTACAAGGACCAAAAGATTATTTTTATGCATAGCCAGCAATGTTTCTTTTTGACAGTGATGAAATACCAAAATGGGGCGGTTTTGAGTGACATGTGGTTTGTTCCCATCGCATGTCGCCTCCGTTGTGTGCCATTTGTTTTGTAGTTTAGCGTGACAAACACGGCAGTTTCGGTTAGTGATTCCACGCTTTGCTGCTGCTTGCCTCAGGGTCTTTTTCTCTCACGTTTGGAGCTGTTTGTCAGCTACTGCAGGAAAGGTAGTGATTGCTCAAGAAGATCCTAGTGAAGTGAGCTGGTCGTGATACGAAATGGTGGTGTTGTATTGAACCTGGTTAGTTCACCCCATTCTGCACAAGCTGTTTCTGTGTTTGTGATCTGCTTCCTTAATTTAGCAGAAATACTTAACTGGCTACCTCTAAGCTTTCCTAGAAGCCCTTGTGCCAAGCAAAGCGTTAAGTGGTTCTCCCAGAACTGGTCCAAAACGTTCGTAGGAGAATTTGCTTGTACAGAGACCGTGAATATTTTTGACTGTTTTTGAGCTCATAACTATATTAGATGTTTATTACAATATTTTATCTGTCCCCATTTTGAGAGTCAGGCTGAATGTGATTATTGCTGGGTGATGATCTCTGGATTAATCTGTAATCCTAGCCAAATAAAGAATTCTGTCCATACCAAGTCTGTGCAATGAATGACCTCTCCGAAACTTATAGTAGCAAATGATTTAACTGACTCCTTTTTATTGAGCACAGGGCTGCCTGTGCTTGATGTACAGTATCTGCAGGGCATATGGCTGGCATTGTAATTATGGAATTATGGCTTTGCAAGAACTATTGTTAAACCCGCAAGAATCCAGGGTGCTACTTTTTATTTTTTTTTAATCCTCGTTTTTTAGGTGAGGTTTGTATCATTTCCTCTCGATCTGTTTCTCTGAAATTCCTGCCATTCATAACCTTACCTCTGTTTGTTAGAAACAGCTGTAGGGAGCGAGGTGGCTTGTAAGAAATTGACAGATATATTTTTCTTTGTTTAAAAAAAGAGCCTGGTTGCCTGGCATGTGGGAAAGTGATTCTTCTCGTTTTTGGGCACACATGGTCTCACATCTGCATATGAATCCAACCCTTCTGTCTCCTCCCATTGTTCCGCTGGTCACCGGGGCCTCACCATGTCCAGGACCTGTTATGCAATCCCCCTCTCTTTACAGCAAGCCTGGGAATGGCTGCGTTTGGAGGAATGCGGCATGGGGGAGGGGTGCCACTGGGGCTGCTGTGGGAGCTCAGGAATGGAAAGCCAGGCTAGAAACTGCTTACTGCTCTGACCTAGTTTTTTGTCCTGGTACTTTTTCTCCACCCCCCCCCTTTTTCCTAAGCGGTTGTGTATATTTTGAAGTGCATGTGTTTAGTATGAACTGCTCCTGATGCAAGAGCCATTCTGGGCACTTTCAGCAGTCACTTGACTGCAGAGGCCCAATGGAAAATTACCAGACCAAACAACAACTCTGCTTTTGCTCTGAAATGGCTTTTGCAGTATGTAGAGCCTGGATAGATCCTCCCTCCAATGATTGCAGCATTTATTCAGCCTTTACTATGCATGTAGTAATGTAATAATCCAGCTGTCAAGCTGAAAATGTTAGTACATGTCATAGGGCTGCAGAGAAACGAACAGCAGGGACAGGACATATGGAGATGCAAGCTTTGCGTGAGCCTAACCAATTCTGGTCACTTTTAAGTTGGTAATCCACTCTGCTTCCAATAGCAGCCCTCAGAGGGCCCATGCCTTCAGTCTAGCTGGTATGACCAGGTAGGCGCGGGCAACACGACGCAGGTGTGACCAGATACTGCCACAACAGTATGGATTGTAATGTTTTCGAACCCTTATTTTGGACTTTGAAGGGCTCATTTTCCCCTTTCCTCTGAGCTATTTTTGGTGTGTGTACCTTACCCACTGCATGGTTCATGTGCAGAGTCCACATGTGTAGATAGTTGCAGTTGTTTGCCTATCTAGCTTTGGAGAATAGGGACAATCGGCCAGAGAAACGGATCTAAACACTAGTAACCAATTTAACCTGTTGTTCTGAGCTAAATTTAACAAAAATAAGAAAAGAGAAACAATTTCTCGTTCAGCTGCTAAGGCCATTAAACTAAAATGAGGGGAGACTGGTTTGGCATCTGGGACTGGAGAAGAAATTGCCAAATAAGGTGCAGCTAACATCGTTCTACTTTGTTAGTTACCTTGGTAAGGTCATTTTCATTAAGTCAAATGCCACTTAAGTAATGTGTAGAACAAGGAGTTATTTTCCTGATGGATTTGTTGAAATATATATCAAACAAATAGGACGAATAACATTTGGCAAGTTGCTTTCTAATTGTATTCAGGTAATTATGTGCAAGAACTCTTATGTGTTACGGTAAGCAGGTAACTGGGGTAGCTTAATTTCTTATATAAACACTGTTGTGGTGAGGGTAAAAGGTCGGGTAGGAAAATGTTCAGTTAGGCTTCTGAGATTGAAGCAAGATTGTTGTAGCTGGGCTGTTTTTAACGAAATTATATTCTGATTGTTTTGTTGTACATCTTGTGTAGGTCAACCAGTGCACTTGATGATGCAAGAAGGATTAAAGATTGATAAGGCGAAAGCTCTCATTTATTTTCATTTACCCTGCTTACGTAGCCTTGTCTTGCAAAGAAGCTAATAAAGAATCGTCGGGCTACCAACAAATTGCTTCACATATTTGGTCTGTTGTGTTCCTTTTTAAAATAGTGAGTGAGCATGACAAACTTAAATGTGGTAATGTTTTGTGGGTTAAGCAGCTATAAAGGGACAAGGGTTTTTTCAGGTTTACACCAGTAGAAAACTTCCCATATTCGTGAAAGGAAAATGTGTTGTTTATTGTGATGAATTTTTTGGGGCCTTTTACCCATGGTTGATCATCAACAGCTTTTCTGCTGCCAAGCTGACCAGCCCCAGGAGAACGATACAGGAGTCAGTGTTTTATGCCCAGTACGGCTACTGTGGTCCATGTAGTGTGCCTTCACAATACATTGTTTTTTCAGTCTATATCAGGGGTCTCCAGCTCCGGTCCTGGAGAGCTACTATCCAGTAGATTTTCTATTCTACCTGGCTTCTGATGAGCCACACCTGTTCCTGGTATTTACCTGAGAAATGGTGTGGCTCATCAGAA
>JAODKC010000009.1:16471233-16507044 GCA_026777985.1 Mormyrops attenuatus | reverse complement strand
CCACCCCACAGAGGCCCCAATTCCTGCCAGATGAACTCGGCGCCTGACGCCGAATCTCGAGTGGCCTGTGCTTTGTCTCGCCAAGGCCTGTCAGGGCCCTCAAACAAATGGTGGAAACCCAATAGGGGCCAGATGCTGGGGCCCATCCGCCAGGGCGCTTGGGAGCTTGCAGTGCAGCGCACAGTGGCTCTCAGTGCTGGTCACCTGGGTCAAGAGCAGTGGAACAGAAGGCGCTTGTTTCCCTTCTGCGTGTGAGACAAATGGAGCTGTGTTTAGAACCCTCAAAAGGTTAAATTTGAATTTACATTTCAGCGATGCAGGTAATATGGTGGTTAAAGACAGGGGCCCGAGGCCCAGGAGGGGCCCTCCTGGAGCACCCTAGGTGGGGGGACTGCAGCTGTGTCAGTGTTGGTATCTTTGAATTAAAGCATTAGATAAGTCTCAATGGAATTTTAAGGTATCCTAAGATGGCACAGTATTGGAATCCACACAGTTATAAAACAAATTAACTCTTACTTGCGTTTAACGCATTAGTGTACCATCTTTGACTGCTTTCGAATTTTTTTTTACTGAATTGACTGACCAGGAAAATACAGCCGGACCATGGGGTTTGTGCTGAGAGCTGATGTAATCATGTCCTTACGCGGACAGCCGTTACTGAGAGAAATCCCTCTGTGTCTTTTTCTGGTCCTTCTTTCTGTGCCTGCTGCATGTGACGTGCTCCTGGGGTTATTTACAAAGTAGCCAAAAAAGGGGTGGTGATTCAATTTAAAACGGGAAATGCTTCCTTGCCCAACTATTTATTAATCCTTGAGCCTCTCACAGTAACTGTCCTGCTACATTTTACATATTTTTCTTTCTCTTGGTAAAAACTGAGATGTCTCCAGTGTACGTTCACAGCTGTGAGAATCTGATGCAGACTTTGGGTTGCAGGCTTTGCAGGGTGTTGGGGTTAATCCAGTCCCTGCTGTAAAAGCCGGCTGGGAGCCACACAGGGAGCCCACTGCCTCTCCCTCTTCCTCAACAGGAGGCTAGCGTCTGTTTCCATTAACATGGAACCACAGCTCGTGATGAGTTTAGAGCGGCGTTTCTCCCAGTCCTGCACTGATGAGGACTGCCAGCCTGCACCCGGGCTCTAACAAGGTGAGACACGGCCGGCCTCTGTCTGCGGCAGGCGAACTGACAAGCGCGCTAACCAGCTGCTTCTCAGCATTCACGACACGTGGCAGCATGCCGCATTGCATTCTGGGTTGCCTCCCCCACCATCCCACTTGCATGCACACAGACCTTGCTCGGGGTGGGGGAGGGCAGGTGTAAGAATAGGGTGGTGGCACTTTGCTGGAAGCCCCTTGGCCTTGCAGGATTTCATTTATTTACTTTTTCTCGGCACTCATCAGAGCTGCAGTGCTCTTACATTTTCTGAGCCTGCACTCTTCCGTGCTCTCCCCCCATGAGACTAGAACATCCATTATTTAGATGGGACACGGTCAATGGTTCCTACTCCTGGAGCAGCCGCCTCCATGCTCAGGTTATCCACTAAAACCCGAGCTGGTTATGCCCCCTTCCCTGCTCCTGGCTCACACGTGGGTCTGGACGGTCCGGACCAGTCATGTCCAACATAAGTCTGAGGTGTGCTCTAACTCTGGAGAAAGTGAGACAATACAGACCGGGGGAGGAGGGTCATAACCACACACAGGGGAGCATGCTGGGGGAAGCTGTTGAGTTTACAGACTCAAAATGAGGGATTTTTCAGATGTTTTGGTTCATTAATTGGCTTTCAAGTTCCTGGAAGGTGGTCATCCCACTGATGGTGTCGTCGTTGACTTTGCCCAGCAGAAGCATTGACTGGTCCTTGACATGGCTGGTTGGCTTGTTTCTGATGCTGCCGGGTCTCCGTTGAGTGAAGGCTTCTGAGGTGCTGTGTGTGACGAGGCGCGTGCCAGCTGCCTGCTGGGTAACCAAGAACGCGGCCTCAGCGCCTTCATGAAAGATGCATCGACACCATCTTCATTTAATCTCTCTGCTGGTACAGCACAAACTTCTCTGCTTGCATGCTTTCATCTGGGGTGTCCTTGGTTGTGCTCATAGATAGATAGATGGATAGAAATACTTCAGTGATCCCAGGGGGAAATGCATGTGCATGCAGCAACAAAGAAACATTAAGTGCACTAACACATAGCACTGGTGTGTGAAGCAATACACAGTGCAACAAGGTTGTGCAAAATGGATAGGAAAGTGTGTACATGTGATATACATATGGCACAGTTAACAACTATGCTTTATCTGTTTTTAAATGCTGGCCTGGCATGTCTTATGGCTGAGATGAGGGTGTGTAAAGGAGGGAGGTGCTGTAAGTTATTGGTAGCAGCCTGAAAAGGTCCCCAGTAGTGCTCCTAAGCGCACCGTAGTGGAATGAGCTGGTGGGTAAAGCTGTTGCAAACAGGGTATGGGCAGAATTACTAATGATTTGCTCCTGTTTTGCCTTTTGGGGGTTTGGGTTCAGTGTGGGGTCATTAACGTGAGAGCAGAATAGGATGTGATGTTCTATTTGATATGACGTGGAGTGTCAGTCCGTGTACATACGGCCTGCTACACCAGGTGGCTCTTGGGGCTCCGCCCTCCCCAGCCCATGTCCCTGCTGCTCTCATCAGCTAGATTTGCACTGATGCATAATTCATCTCTGATGTGATAGGCCTGAGCAGCTGTCGCTGTGCCTGTAGTCAGTGGCCCGGCCCGGCAGCCTATAGTCTCCCGTCAGGCCTTACTCTGCAAAGTGTTTATTGGACGGCTTGTGTTGCAGTTTTATTTTTTATTGTCGCAGATAAAAGCATGTTTCCTGTTTCTTATGTGACCGTATTCTCAGCTATGCTACATGCCCAGAATGGTATGGCCAGTTTTATTGCCCCCACCATCCCCTGCAGCAAATCAAGGAATCTCATGGGTCAGAATGCTGCATGTTTTTCCTCAAGCCCCATAAATTTGTATGATTATGTGCAGAGATGGCCAGGCAGACTTGACGTTGGGTCAGAGGGTCAGAGACCCAGTGAGCAGCTCCGCTATCCATCAGCGTGTCATGTCTGTGTGGATTTCCCCCTGAGTGGTGCACGCCGTGGGCCTCAGTACCAAACGTAGCTGTGGCTGCCCGGAGGGTGTGGGTCTGCATTTGATGAGAGGATTTAGCGCTGGAAGTTAAAAGGAGGACCTCGAGGGGCGTGACCGTAGTGCCATGAGGCAGAAGCCCATACCGCTGTGTCACATGTCCCTCGTCAAGAATGTGAGGCGAGCAAATGGGGCATTCCAAAAAGCACCGGCCTCTCCTGCCATGTGTCCTGTCCTTCCCTTAATATAAAAACCAGCATCTGTTTCCAGTGCAGGAAATGTGTGCTGGATGAGTGGTTGGAAGATGGATGAATCTGCTTCTAGTCCATTGTTGTCATCGGCGAATAAGCTGCTGTAGTTTCTTCAGCTGCTTCCATATGGAAATGCTTCATGCATACGTGACGGAGGAAGGCTTTTGTTTACGTGTGTTTCCAGGGGGAGGGTGCAGTCGCAGCTTAGAGTGGCCCTGCCTCGGTGTTCTTTTAACAGGGGCAGCCTGGAGTCGCTGTGTGTTTAGTCGTGTTTGCTAACTTATCTGTTTTTAATATGACACTCTCATGGGTCTGACTGTGGAGGGGAACGCCTTAGAGCTAGAACCCGTCCCCTCAGCTGGCTCTGCACCGAGGGACCGGCACTCTCACAAAAACGCTGACAGTTCTACAGGGATCGCCCAGTGGAAAGTCTTGCAGTGTGTGCGTGTGTGTGCGTGCGTGTGTGTGCGTGTGTGTGCGTGTGTGTGTGTGTGGAGCAAGGGAGTTCTGAGCGTGTGCGTGTTTGCACGTGTGTGTCTCAGCTGATGTCTCAGTCTACCCGATCTTGGTGGATTTTAATGTGGCCCGGGGACAAAGCCTCGGTTGTTGGAGGCCCACTGTCGATTGCTGGCTGTTAGTGGTATTAAAGTGGGTTTTCTGACTGAGCCTGTCTGTGGCCGATCTTACACTGGGAGTCACGTGGCCTGGTTTGCGGGTGTGCTCTCACCAACGGTCACCGCCACCTTCAGTAATTTGGTGTCAAATATCCCTGTAGAAACTGCAGTTTGAAACCAGCCAGCTGACGTCCTGCTGAAGACGGGGTGCCCCTGTCACCCCTGTATCTCCTGACGCTGGAATACTCTCCTTTCATTGTTATTAGCTGCCGTCCTGATTCCTGTCTGACACTGTTTATTTCTGTGTAGTTAAACTGAGCCACATGGGCAGAAATGCCTCTTACAGCCTTAATCAAACTTAACATGCTACTAGAAAGAGATTGACGTCTCTGAGGTTGGATCTGCAGTAGGGGTGTCGGAGGTGTAATCACAAGGCCATTGGGTAATGTGGTGCCGAGGGTCATGGGCAGGTCAGACACCATCCACTTACGTGCAGACATCTGTATTGGATGTGCAAGTGGAATTCAGTATGGCTGACACTCACTGGGATGTATGTGTATGAGAGCTGGGCTCAATCTCCTGGCCCTCTTCCCCACCCCAAGCGGAGTTGAGTCGGTGCACAGGCTGGCAAGAATTAGATGATGCTCTTGGGGTCAAGGATGTGAATGATTGATGCAGAGTGTATATATAGCAGATGTGAAGTCCCAGTGGAAAAAGGGACCAGTGCTGCAGCAATTAGCAAGAACTGGTTCAGTTAAACTGGCTTTGGTGCTCTCGATGAAAGGGTTTTATTAAGATCCAGATGAATGTCGGGTGCAGCTCTCTTTGGGAGAGGGACTGTTCAGGCTGTTATCTCTCCAGCGTGTGTCCAGTGCATGCACACAGACTGCTTCATCTGAGGCCCGTGTCCCAGCATATCAAACATGGAGTTGCACACAGTCTCCAAACTGCTCTTTGCTGCAGTCGGGTGCCTCAGTGGGACGCTTTCAGCACAAAAAGAGGGCGTGCCTTAGCAGGTGTAGGGCTTTAACCCCTTCAGCGTACTCTCCGATCTGTTTCTAAAGCAGTTGCCTGCTGATTTTTATTTTTATTTTCTGCTCTCTGCCTTCTGTCAGTCCTGGGTGGGGGGCAGTTTACCATGCTGGTCTCATAGCACCGAGTATTTTCAAACGCTATCTTACGTCAGCGCTCTCTCGTTAACTGGTGTTAGTGTTGTGGCATGTGTGTGAGAGAGGGTGTGTGTGAGACCCCAGCTTGCGGTCTACCCGTCAGGCTTGCTAACTGCAGTTTGCCGCCCTTTAGCTTCTTTAAGGCTTGAGGCTAACGACCTGTAAATAAGTGTAGCTACGTATGAATTCGTGAATGTTCTGAAACAGCTCAGAGCTGCTGTGTGTGTGTGTTTGCATGCACGCACCTCCCCATGTGCAGATAATCAAAGGAAGAAACCCCCCTCCATTGGGGAATCGGCAGTCCTTGTGCTGCTGTGTCCCGTCTGGCTCAGTCGTAGCAAAGGAGCCACGATTCCCCACTTCGTCTCCTTCCTCCGAGGCAACGTGAGCCCCGTGGGTCGGCTTGTGCGTTCGCACGGCTGGCTAAAGGGCACTAATAGCAATCATGTGATGGAGATTTCAGGTCCTCGAGCTCCTTGCGCGACGCCATTGGCTGCCAGCTACCCAGGAACGTGTGCTCTCGTCCCCGTCGCTAGGCAACAGTCCCTGCATGCATGTCACGGTGGCCGTGTGTCACCCGCCCCCTCCTGCTGCTGCTGTTTCTCTTCAGCCGGTGCGTGAGGGTGGGATGTGACGCTGTCGAGGTGGGGGGGGCGGGCGGTGGGGGCTGGTGGATGGGAGAGCAGATTTGGACAGATTACTGGGGAAATCGGTTCATTGGCGTATCTTCCCTGTCCGTACTGAAAGTAACCATGTGACCGTCGTTAACCATAGTGATGGGGCTGGAGTCTGCAGGTCGTCTTCAATGTGGTGTCACCGGGGAGGTCAGGGCCCCTCCCAACTAGACGCCCCATCCACTGAAAATGTAACATGGATCCATTTCGCATATGAAGCCATGCAACAGCCATAGCCCTGGTGTTGTCTTTCAACAGAGCAGATACCTCTGACCCCTCCCCCTGGGGTGTAGTCATGCCAAGGCCCACCTTGCGAGGAATTCCTGCTTGTTAACCCCACCTACCCCTCACCGCCTGCCCCCGGCCCCCAATGACACGTTCGCTAATGAAGCGAATTTGCTCAGGTCAGGCTATAGAGCCAAGCTGGGTCTGGTTGCCTAGTTACCAGCACGGTGCTGTATTTGCACACCAAACAATGCCTGCTGTGGCTGGGCCCAGTCTGATCGGGCCTAGCGTGGGGCAGCCCCGCCTCCGGCTCAGTCCACAGCACAGGAACACTGACCGGCCGTCTGGGAAAACGGTTAACCTACCGTGCTATGGCCAGTGGGGACGGTCAGCGTGGAAATGCAGAAATGCACCTGTGTGAGGGTTTGTTTGGGAGATCGCAGCTTGGCAGGCACATAACCTCTCTGTGGCCTACCTGGATGGCCGTCTTGAGCTGCACATTTCAGTGACTGCAAACTGACCCTTTGGTGTTTGCCTTCATGCGTCTGTGTCAGAGAGTGCTGGTGCCTGTAAAACGAGATGCTGTTGCTCAACAGATGCTACCATTACCTTGCATTGCCCTGGGCTGCTCTATCTCTAAGGAAATGTGGTTCTAATGAGACAATGTTCCAGTCTGGGGCGGGTCACTGCAATTACGCACCATTACAGGAATAGTCAATAGGCTTTATTAACTTGAGAAGAAATTGAAATCTTTTTTCATTGTTTTTCAGCATTTTGGCATGTGTGGTTAGCTGGCAGATCTCAGCTGCTGTGTGAGAGTGCTGTTCAGATGTCAGTCAGGCGTGGGTGCCGCCCGTGCTGTCGCTTGTACGTTTGCACTTTGCATTGGCCCGGCTATCGGGGGGGCTGATCTCACGGAGGAGTCTATCAGACAAACGTCTAGTTATCTCTGCTCCTTACAAGCCACCGCTGATTTTCTGAAGGCTGTCTCGCATGTCACCAGCATCCGCTGGCTCGTTGCTCCACGTACGTGGTCAGCTTTGGCAAGCGCATTGATGCCCCATTTCAGGGATGACGCGGAAGAAGAGCATTACATTAGAAACGTATTACATTTATGCTGTGTATCAAGTGGCTGTTGCTGCTGAGCATCGAGCCCTGCTTGTGAGGTAATTCTTGGAGCCCTGGTACCCAGTATCCTGTGAAGGAAAGCTGGATACCGTCGCTCACTGACGTGTAGCGTTGGCACAGCCAAACCAAGGGCTGTCTGTTGAAGACGGGTGCCTGTATATTTTTGTGAGATCATCAGTAGGGAAATGTTTATTGACAATGTCGGGTTAAGAGCGGCGTGGGAGGAGAACTGCAAGCTGGAGGCGTGGGGGGGGGGGGGTGATTGCGGCAGACACGTACCTCAGGGCAGACTGGTCACAGGAGAATCCCAGCTGCCATCCTGTGGTCGGCCGTCGTCCTGGCCAACTCTCGGCTGCGATGCAGTAATGGGCGGGGGGGGGCACGTCGTCCTCTCGGCCCCCATGCTGCGGGAAAACATACACTCACCTGTGGCTGGGATCACAGTGTCTGGTGATGTGGCGGCCATTAGGAGGGATGGCGGGGATGAGACAATAGCCTGGGTGAGATGTGGGAGATGTCACACGCAGCCACACTCCATTCTAGATGCCTACCCAGCATGATTCTCACTTCTTGGCCTGTGTATTGCTGCAGTTCTTCATTTTAACCCACAGTACTCTTTCTATAATAATTACTCTGTTACTTTAACTGGGTTGCTCCACTGTGGCTGTTTAGGTTTCATTCAGAACCTGTAGTTTTTCCCTCAGTCTCCTGTCAGTAAAACACAGTGCCTTGAGTATTATAGGACATTATGGATAACAGCACTCTTCTGGCCTAATCACCAATTTGGTTGCATGATTAATGGTTTGAGTGGAGTGAAAACCAAAGGCGTCTCTCATACTCCAGCCCCGGAGCGGGGTGCTCTTTGAATACTGAACGTTTTTTCAACATTTTGTGATATTTGTTTTGGTTCCTGTATGTAATTTAAAAAAAAAACATTAGATGTGGATGACACAGTAGTTTGAAAGTCTCGCCTCGGCAGTGATGTTTGTTCGATGCTGCCTGATGGATTAATTCGGTCTTAACTTTGGTGGCAATTGAAATGCTCAGCAAACATCTCCTGGGGTCTGGGTTTTGCGTGTTTGTTCACCTCTGTTTTGGCATTTGACCTTTGGGTGCTGTGGAGTTTCTGGGCGGAGTTCAGAGAGGCTGCTGTGTGTCAGCTTTCCGTACTCTGGGAAGAGGATGGCTCCGTTTTCTTACTGTGTTGCTGGCTCTGGGATATAAATAGCAGCTTTAGAAAGGGAGCCGACCAGGGAGGGGGGGCTGGGGGGGCATGGCGCCGGGGCTCTGTGGAGTGTTAGCGGTGACTGGGTGGGGACGGAGGCGTGGGGGTGGGGGCTCCCAGCCAGACGTGTTCCACGCTCCTCTGGAGTGTTTTATGGATGCGGAAATATGCAGGGACTCTTTCCATATTATTTATTTATGCCACCCTGAAGTGAGTGTTCTGCTCCATCTTGTTCTGCATCCTGTCTGAAAGGCAGCGGGGTTTTTAACAGCACAGAGAGCTGAATATCTATGAGCACGCTGCATGCGGTGACCGCGGGTTGTGTCGCTATTGGCCAGTTAGTCACTGCCATGACCCTCTTTGCTGTGTCGAGCTTTATCCAAGCCAGCTTCCTTCAATGCAGACGCTTGCATATTTTGCCCCTGCAGATCTGAGCAGTGGTGTGTTTGGGACCGGAATGCCTTAATTCCATGCTTTTGGCAGGGACGGGGGGGGGGCGGGGGGCGTGTGGGCGGAGGTGGGAGTTGTCTGGGGCCCCAGGGAGGAAAAGGCACTGACATCTCTGTGTCTCTCTCCCTCCCTCCCTCTCTGTCTACCCTGTCCCTGTTGCAGACGGTGGACGACGATGCGATGGGAGCGTGAGAGCGTGGATGAGGTTTGGCGTGGCGAAAGCTGAACGATGCCCAAAGGTGGGGCTTCTAAAACGCCCCAGCTGGAGGACTTCCCACTCAACACCGACATGGTGGAGAAGCAGACTGGGAAGAAGGTAAGGGCTAGGGCCTGTGTGATCGGGCCTCTTACTGCGCTCCGCCGCAGCCCCTCTGCTGTGACCCCTCCCCTCCCCACTGTCTTCACGATGGATTCTTGGCCAGCTGTAGTCATGCTACGTGTTTCATGACTTTCCTGGAAGATGGTGGATGTTCTGTCACCTTATGTGCCAGCTGTCCATTATGATGATCAGGAAAATAAGTTTTACTCCACATAAATGCAACGACTGCCACACACAGGCTGAGGCAGAACAAAGCACATACTTTGCTAAACACACATGGGTAAAAGGTTTCTTGTGTCCGCTCCCCTAACCTATGGATACAGCTGTGCAGTCTCGCACGGAAAGCAAGGGCAAGCAGCCGTGTGTGTGTGTGTGTGTGTGTGTGTGTGTGTGTGTGTGTGTGTGTGTGTGAGAGTGAGTGAGAGAGAGGGAGGGAGAGAGAGAAAGCATGTGACTGCATGCGTGCGTGGAAGTCTGGAAGACAGGCTGGCATCCCTTTAAGAACGCTACGTTCTTGGTGCTCTGTGCTCAGCCCTGGTCAGTCTCCTGTACACACTTCACGCGCTTTTGCTAGAAGGCCTGCCTGAATTCAGGAGCAGGAGGCCTTGGAGACACAATGATGCCGCATCCTGCCATCCTCGTACGCTGCTCCTGCCCTCGCTGTAAATATGAGTAGGTGTCATTTTAAATAAGTGTTTCAGAAAGACGTCCTGTTCCAGTGGTAGGCGTTTGTGCCCGCTTTCATGTGTAAGACTGTGTGTGTGCTGCGTGTGTGTGCTTGTTTGTGTGCGTATGTATGTATGTGAGAGAGGGAGGTAGCGCGCACTGCAGTGGCGACGGAGGTGGATGGTGCAGTCGCAGAGCAGCAGTGGCTTGTGCGCGTATGTACAGCATTCCAACTCGGATTGCATCAGACACGAAGGAGAGCGGCTGCGTTGCTAGGAGACGCATAAACACGGGCAGTCACGAAGGCAGCTCCAGGGCAACGCAGTGGCGCGCCGCCTGGCCTAGTGCAGCCTCTTCCTTCCACGTGGTGGATCGAGCCCGGCCCTGTGCGAGCGTGTGTGTCTGTCAGAGGGATGGGGCGAGGGCTCACCCAGGCGGTGGCTTCATCCTGTTATGGCTGTCCGAAGCTGAGGAGAAGCTCCGCCTCCAGGAGCCCAGAGAACAGCGTGATGGAAGCAAGGAGGCCCGGGTGTTGTCTCTCTGCAGTGAAACTCACAACCTGAGCCATTCACATTTGCACAGCAGATACGGGGGCCACAAGTCTGGCATTAAAAACAAAAAATAAACCCCAGACAACTGTAATAATATTGGATTGTGCCAGAATTTGATCTGGCTTAGTTTGAAAGCAGATCCTGGTTTTGAAGAAGGGCAGAATTATATTGTATAGTGCTTCCCTTGAATTCCTTTATTAGTTGATTTCGACATTCCTCCTTAAAATCTGGTGCTCAAATTAGGCCTTATCTTTGATCAGTGCTGAGGTGACCCCTCCCTGCAGTTTTTTGGCATTTGATCTGGCAGTGAGCCTTAAGGTTACAGTGCCTTGTGCACGGCTGTACTTTAGTGTTCGTTCCGGGGGAGGGGTCTTGCCCTTTCCGGACTTTTATCCAGCCACACCAGGCGAGAGCAAGCAGACCTGTGGAGTGGGGTTCTCTCAGTTTCCGGCGGGGCCCCTAATGGCTTCCAGCTCCCATGCCACCCCCCACCCATCTGGCACTCAACACTCTGCGGTGGGAGTAAATTCGATGGAAAAGTCATGCTCTGCAAATCCCGTAATTGCTGGAAGTCAGACACAACTAAGCAGATGGGATCTGGCTCTGCACTGTGTTGCACACACCCCACTTCTAGGCTGCACTGTACTGTACCACAATGTAAACACCACAGTTCTATTCTGCACAGAACCACACTGCATTTACCCCACTTCTGCATTGTACTGCACTGCAAACACCCCAGTTCTATGCTACGCTGTATTGCACCGCACATGTCCTGTAGAAGAGGGGCACACTGTAACGCACTGCAAGCAGCACTTTTCTGTACTGCCCTGTATCACTCTGCATGTGCCCCTCTTCACATTACCCCGTTGCATGCAGTCCGCTTCTGCACTGTTCCATGGTATACTGCACTATATATACCTTGCTTCGGCATTGCATTGCACCTCACTGCACTGCAGACACTCCAGTTTTATGCTGCACTGTACTGTACTGCAGTGCACATGCCCTATTTTACAGCACTGTTGTACCCTGCTTCTGCAGTGTAGCCTGCTGCACAGGCCCAGCTTTTTCACTGTGCTGTAATGAATGCACCCTGTTCTGCATTGCATCGCACTGCACACACCCTGCGTCTACACTGCCTCACACTGCACAAACTCCGTTTCTTCACTGCAGTCTCCTACAGTGCTGGTGCTCAAGCTCGCCCACCTCCCTCTTCATAATTTGTGTATCCTGCCCCTTCTCTGTATCATACTTCTGATTCAGTTTCACATTTACTATTGTCAAGTATAATTTTCGATCTTACACGCTTCTTTTATTCTTGTTTTCTGCTCAACTCCGCTCCACAAAGAGGTGTGTGTAGATGTTGTATGTGTTCTCTCCATTCATCTTTATTGTAATATTTTAATATTTTTAAAGTAACTTTTTCCCCCTCTCCCGTCCTTTCTTGTCAGGATAAAGTCTCTTCAACCAAGACTCCCAAACTAGACCGCAGCGATGGACTTAAAGAGATGAAAGAGAAGGCTCCGAAGAGGAAGCTGCCCTTTACTGTCGGAGCCAATGGAGACCAGAAGGACTCGGACTCTGGTGAGACCTGTGGGGGGGGCGGAGTCGCTCTGATTGCCCAGTGTTGCAGGAAGAAGCAGTGCATGCTGGGAGATGAAAGGGCCTACTGTTTGTGGCAGTCTGTGGGCTGCCGTTCCTGTTGAGCTCAAGTTTCTTCTAATGTTGAAGTTGAAGTTTATTGTCATATGTACAAAGTACAGCGTACAGAGCACAATGAAATTCTTACTTGAAAACCCCTCCCTCGCAGACAGAACATAAGACAAGATACACAGAAGACATGGAAGACAGAGTGCTGTAGCAGCAATAGATAATAAATAGGCTAAGTTGCATAGTGTGAATGTGCATAATGTAAAGTGGCAGTGCATAGTGGCAGTGCATAATGTCCTGGGTAAGAAGAGAATAGGATTAACAGGCTCTGCAGGCATGAGAGCCTAAAGCATTTTTGGTAAGGTCATTGTTTTTGCTCTTGAAATACCTGGTAGTGGGCTGTTGGCATTGCTGTGTCTGGCTCCCATGGTTATGGGTGTTTCCTGGCTCCTTGCCTATGGCTTTCTGGGCATTCAAACACTTTCTGTTGCAGCTTTCTTTTTTGACTTAAATCATGCTGCTGAGCTGATTGGACAGTTGTGCGTATTTATAGAACACAGTTTCAGCTGAGAGCATTGCAGTACCAGTAGTATTCTTTCAAAATAAAACCAGATTACAACAGGCGACAGTTAAACCATGGTAGTTCACTTTGATATTCAAGTGTTTGTGTCGCTCACTCCAGTTCAGTCCCCTGACCACGAGACAGTTTTTATGCTGTTGTGATAATGCCATGTGCCTTTTGCTGTGTTAAGCATTTGCTGTTTGGGGTGAGTCCGTGGGGCTGTTCCTGCCTGGCATTTGGCATGTTTTTTTTTTCGGTTAATTTATTTCTCCAGACAATACACTGATTGTTTATTGTGATGCAAATTAGGCAGGGGTGTGGGGTCATTCAGCCCCCAGGAGGGCAGGCCTTGTTGGTTTCAGTAACCAGCCCTGGTGCATTGGAGAAGTTCCTCTTTGCCATTGTGCTGTCCTTCGGTTTATACGGAATCGCTTACACGCAGTGATTTACCATACCTCCCTCGTACGTTCCCAACACGTTCCTCTTTCTTTCCTTTGTCCGTCATCTCCTCCTCCTCCCCCATCTTTGTCTCCTTGCCCCCCCTTCCCAGCACCCGATGCATGGATGTGTACCCTCTTTCGTCATGTCTCCATTGTCCCACATGTGTTTGTGCTGCACTCTCTGCCCTTAATCACCACGCACGTTTTGGCCGAGTTTTCCCTCGGCCCCCTTTTGTCTTCCCTGTGCTATTGTCCTCCCGCCCCCGCGTCCCCATTCCCAGTGGAATCCGCCTGCCACTTTGCGCCTCGTCCCGCCACACCCCCTTTTTTAATCTGTGGACGTCTGCCGCTGCGTGGCCTGCTTTGTACGCTCTGTTTTTTTGGCTCTTGCTGTCTCTCTTCCCCTGCCCACTCTGTGTGTGTCCCTTTTTTGGGGGCCAACATCTATTTGTGTGCATGCTTGTCCCCCTCCCTCTTTCCGGACCATTAGGTTCTGAGCCCGGCCTGTGGACCGAGGTCTGGGAACCACTTTGTGCTCTGAACCCCCTCCCCGGTCACCGAGCTTCACTCTGTGGGCAGCCACAGGCCTATTCCCCTCATTATGTGTCCTCAGTACAGCCCTCGGTCATCAACCATTGGCTGTCTCCTGTCAACCATTGGCTGTCTCCTGTCAACCATTGGCTGTCTCTCTCTCGCTGTCTCTCCTCTGTCCATGTCTCAGCTGGCCTGCGCATTCCTGCCTCATTGCTTCTCCTCTTCTGCCAAGGCCCAGTGTGCCACAGGTTGTCGATAGTAGCAACAAAGGTCACAGCCACCCCGCTTCCTGTGTGCTTGCTGGCACTGTTATCTGTGGCTGAGCATGTGACAGGGCGGTTTGTGCACACGGGGAGAAAGAGATGAACGGCTTGCAGAGTGTGAGCATGATGTTCGGCGCTGACAGACTGGTAAGGGAACCATTAAATAAGATTGTATCAGGATGTAGGAAAATGCAGCCTCTTTCTAGAAACTTATCATGCAGCCAGCTGCAGCAGTTTCGTCTCGTGCTGAGCAAAGAGGCATTCACATTTTTGTTCCCTGTGGTCATCATCAGTCTGAGTGTGGTTTAAAATGATAGAGGGGCTGATGGATCTCCACAATGACGTCATGCCTCTCATATACTCACAAACCCCAGCTCCTTGCTGGTTTAACCGCTGCCATGTTTTGGCTAGAACTGCTCTTCTCTTTTGTTAACGTATCATCCTGTGATGACATGCATTGACTTCTGCAAGTCTGCCGGTCATGAGCCAGCTGGCATCCTTCATGTTTGTGTCCCACTGACATCACACAGACTGAGACTAGCTCTTTCTGGTTTGGTAGTGTTTGTAGAAGTGGGGGGCCCCCATCCCACTGCCTCCTGTGCTCCAAGGCGGTCTCATAGTGGCCCTGATACCACACTGTGGGTACTGGGACAGCTTGCAACCTGAAGTTTATTTGCATGCGTGACTCAAGCTAAATGTTGATGGTAACACATCATTTCAGAAACTCTTTTTTTCGGTGACTTTTTAGTTATATGTCGAGAATCCAATGAATCATTGGTGGTACTGTTTCCATTTCATTTGATTATGGTGGTGTTGGGGGGATACCGTGGTGGTTGTGTTAAGACTTTTAGGGGGGCGCTGGATGGTGAACACTGGACTTTGCTCCTAATTACGGCTCTCTGCAAATCATGTGTTGGACCTCCGTCAGCTGAACCCAACCCTGGTGAGGCCTTGTGTACACCAGCTTCTCCAGGAAAACTGAGAATGTGGGTTCATTGAAGGTCAAGCGTGTGGCGATCATTTAATTTCGTCTCAGTCAAAGTTTGCCAACTCAAATAGCTTGGTTTCTTCTCTGTGATTTGATGTTTATCCATTGACTGTTTTTAAACATTAACTCTTAATGGAATCTCCTACAAAAAGAAGGGGTCTAGACTTCCTGAAGCAGTTTTATGACTTTCTTTTTTTTCTAAAGAGTAAAGTTCATGAAGTTCAATGCAAGGAGTTATTTGCGAGGAAAATCTGGGTACTGGCAGTAAAGCATTAAAATATGGGTAAAGAAGTTAGAGGTGAAAACTCGTATCACTAACAGTTGCTTGTCAACGAATGTCAAAAAAATTTAGAAGGGTTGCTAACTAGTTCTTAAGGCGGGATGGTGAGATTATTGTTCATTTCAATACCACAGTCATAAATGTTTGCATCATGAGCACTTCCTGAAGTTTTTCTATGGGTCTAAAAATGTTACTTTGCAGCACATGTAGCAGTGTGAGCTTTGTTCCTGTGTTCAGATGGGCTGCAATACTTCTGACCCATTAGCATTTTAAATTAATGCACAGCTCATTACAACTCGAGTTCTTGTCGTTATATGAGCGTTGATTGTTCACAGTTGATGAACTGTTTTTCGGATGAATATTAATAATTTCAGATGGCTAACTTCTGCCTTACCTTTACTTGGATTTTATTTTTCTGGAAACTTATTAGTAATATTTTTTAAGAGCATAAATGAGCAAAGTTGATTTTGTTCAGGGCAAGTGACGGTGACTTGGATGTTTTATATTAGCTATGTTTTAACAATGCTTATTAAAAGCATTGTTGAGCAAAACTTTCAAATTTAATTTATGACATTAAATTTTAATGCTAAGTTCCTTATTGTTGAAAAATTACAGAACGTCCTGGTAGTTAAAACCCAAGATGTATTTTTCTTGTCTTTTAACACGTAGGGCTCTATTTCCTTTCGTGTCTGGCCAGCCCTGCCATGTGCTGTGTTCTTGCTTCTCAGCCCTTCTCCCATTGTATCATGGGTACACAGGGCAGTATGTGCCGTTAAAAATAGACTGATGTTTCCTCTGCGGTATGCATGTGTTCGTGTCCAGGCCCATAAAACACAGGCTCCAGTGGTTTCATTTATTTGCATCTTGTTTACTTTTTGTCTTCCATTCCTGCAAATGCTATGGTGTCCAATCCCAAAAGGTTGAGACCAGGTGAGGAATTTAGAGATGTTTGATGCATACTGGGTGGTGGGGCTACAGCCCTAGTGGCTCTTCGTTCGCTTTTTCCTGTGTACAGCATAGCGTAGCTCACAGGTGAAAATGCACGTCCCTCAGCCGGTGTGGCAGACGCATCAAAGGCAGACGCGTAACACACGTACCACGCTACAGTACCAGAGCTGTACAGATATACGAGTAACGTGTGCGGTTGGCCTGGCATACAGCACATGTGCAGGGAGGGTGAACGGTTGCAGTGCGTGCGTGTGCTGGAAATGCCGAATGGGTGGGAGGCTCGTGCTGCCTCTGTTACATAAGCCCTGTTCTCACTCACACACATTCAGAGGCAGTGCAGCTGCCTTACTAAGCCAACGGATTGCTCTCTCTGTACTGTCTGTATTCACCGAAGAGTCTCCTTTCTTTAAAGTGCAAAGTTAACAACACAGCACTGCACAGGGGACTTGGCTGATTAATATAGTTGAACATTTTAAAATATATTTTCAACCATGCATCTTCTAACCACTTATCTTGGTTTTGGTTTTTCATTGGTGTTATACTAACAATTTATGTCAGCATAAGAATGCAAAATGTAACACTGAAGCATGTCCCAACCACAAAAACAGGAATCACTATTTGTCTGTGGTCAGGTTGCTATCTAGGTGGTAGTCATTTTATCTGAAGCAGGGTCATTAATAAATACTTCCTAATAAGCATTTTCAGCTCTTTGCATCTTGTGAAGTCATGAATCACACTAGCAGGATGAAATCTACACAAAATAACATTCATGTGATAAGTGTGTGTGTGTGTGTGTGTGTGTGTGTGTGTGAGAGAGAGGGGAGAGCAAAAGAATTTCAAAGTCAGAAAAATATAGAAATCTTAAAGTACCAAATCATGTAACTCTGTATAAATCACATCAATTAAATTAATGATCATAGTAACAATATTTCCCAGTGAGTATCCTCATCTGGTATTTGAGGTCTATGTCTATGGCTGATTAAAATATGGAGGAGGGCAAAGCCTGGGGCAACCTGTCATAGAGTGCATAGAGAAAAAGAAAAAATGCGCACAAATAGCTGGTTTGCTGAGCTGCACTTACTTAAATGGGTTACAAAGTAACCAAAAGGTTTAAATGTACAAACAAAAAGAGGGGCGGCTGTTTCTGATTATTTGCATTAGATTAAATACAATAAATCATACAGATACAAACTCAAGATAACCTTTTTACTTCTTTGAATTAGTCAAACCAACAGGAATGCAGTAATAACCCCAGCTCCAGCTTTACAAAAATTACTTGTTGCACATGATATCCATATGACATTTCTGCAGTCTAAACTTATGAAACGTTTTAGCTTACATCTGTGGCTTAACTGCAGTGCTTCCTGTATTAGTGAGCCATTTGTTTAAAACCAGGTCTGGTTTCTTAATTGGTTTGCTTGTGTGTAAAATTACTCTTGTGATGAGTCACAGCTTAAAGACAGCAGAACGTTCAGGGTTGAAGACAAGGGGAAATTGTGTTATCAGGCAGGAGTAATGATTGTTTTTTGTTACATTTGTATTTGTACCTTTTTATGTCATTCTGCAGCATTTCATTGCATTCATCCCCAGTTTACTGGGACAAACACATCAACGGTAAATGTTCAGTCACGCGACACGTTTCTCATCCTAAAGATGGTCTTTTTATGGACATCGCTAGTGTTGTTTTCAGTTAGCGTGCTGGTAATGTGCTGGCTTTTTCCACTGCTATGAATACCCTTATAAAGAGGATTAAAGGTTTTGTGCTGCAGACAGCACTCAGGGCTTTACTGGGGTTCCTTTATTGCATTCATTAAGAATAGATCAGTGTGTTTTCAATTCCCAGTGTTCACTGGTGTGCAAAATATGTAGATAAATAGGTCAAGCGATTAGCAGGGTGCTTAATCATTGCGAACGCTCATTAGTCTGCTGAACATTCACAGGTATTCACACAAATCGTCATTCTTTTTTCTTGAGCAAAAATCTGCGCTGTTTATTTCCTTTCCAGAGTGATTCAGAAGACAGTGACACAAACATCCTGTAGGTACTTCCTGTCTGCTGTTCCTTCATTTCCTGTTTCCTCTCCCTGGCCAGCTCAGGAGCACTGCTTCAGAAGTGAAAGTGGGTTGCTGGACCTCATAGCCTTTGTTTTGTGGGTGGTGTCTTAAAAGAACACCTAACTCCTTAAAGAACTTTATTTATACAGACGCTCCCCTACTTATGAATGTTCAACTTATGAACTTTCAGACATACGAATGAAGAGGACTGTAAGTCCAAATTGTGTTCACTGGGCTCCCGTTTCCTGTCCGTAACAGCATTTTTTTTTTCTGCTCTACAGTTCCGCCTAGTACGACTTCTGGCCACTTCTCCTGCCGTGCAGCAGTGTAGCGTGCCTACTCATGGCATCCTAGTTCTTTGTACTTGCATATGCCCTTAAAATGATGTTGAATAACGACTTACAAACATTTCAAGTTGCGAACGGCCGTTCGGAACGTATCTCATTCGTGAGTAGAGGAGCGTCTGTATTTATATAAACTCATCTGCCCTGTAAATGCCCTTTGCACAAGCTTGTGTGTTTGTGTCAGTGCAGCCTTGTTGCCATGATCCAAAGCACATGTTCCAGAGTCACAGATTGTGCTCCAGGACTTTTCAGCAGCTGAGGGGGCAGGTGCGCTGCTAAGAATAACCTCAGGAGTGAATTGGATCCACAGGATGATCTGGAATGGCCTGTTGAGGGGGAGGGGCGGAGTTGCCTCCTGTACAAGGCCCTAGGCCCTTCCCCCTCAGCTGTTGACCCGCATTCCTCACACCTTTCAGGCCTCTAGGGTTCAGATCCTCTCCGAACGTTGGCTAGCATGCTCACGCGCCAACCCTCATGCTGTAAACGTCAGTTCTCATAGGGGGCAAAAGACAGGGTGTCATTTCTGTGCACTGTGTTGTTTGGAAGAATGAGAGAATTGGGTTAGCTGGGAGATTAGGCCTGTCAAGGCAGCGCTCTGTGCCCTCCTGGAACAGGTCTGCACAGTTTGTGCCTGGGGAATGTTTACAGTGTCAGGTAGGGAAAACCCAGAGATGTGCCGTTTTGCTAAACAGGATCCCGTCAGTTCAAATGCTTAGCTTTTGTCGTTGGAGGAGTTTGTTGTTAAACAAGTCTGCCCACAACCACTATGGAAAGGTCGTCTGCGTTTTGCACTTGAAAATGTTGACGACGGGGGTGGGGTGTGTGTTGTCAGCATGTAATCCCCTGGTATCTATTGTCTTTGCTGATATCGTGGCGATATCAATGAGCCTTCAGTAGTGCTGGCCTGAGGCTGACACACCTGAAGGCTTGTAAGTGGCTGCATGGCCTCATGGCTCAAATGATGGGTGATGAGCGTCGGCTCACTCGGCAGTACTGAGCGGTGAATCCCCCTTGCCACTTGTGCTAAGGGCTGTTGTTATGGGTTAAGCAACACCTCTGGTGGCCGAGTTGAAAACATTCCAAGAGAAGTGGTCCCGCCTTTGGTCAGGCTGCTGCCGCTCTTCCTGGAGGTAGTTATGTGCCTGCCTCTGCTTGTCTGTGTGTGCTAATGTGTGTCTGGGCATGTGATGTATATAAAGCGTGTTCTGTGCATTTGCATGTTCCTGTACTGTTATATATGGCTGTCCTATTAAACAAAAATGGCTGGAAAGATAGCTAAAAGGTCTTTTCTATTCTTGTCACTTTCTTTTGAGAGAAGACTGCTTTTACATTGCTTAAAATAAACATTTGTTGAAAGCCTTTATCAGTAAAATGATTTATCCTATACAAGACTATTTTTCCCCCTCATATGGTCTGCCTTTATTCCCCTGTGTTTTTTTTTTTTGAATTTGGAATTCTTGTCCTACTCTTCTGCAGTAATTTACGTGTCTGTCATTTCTTTGATGCTTTTCCAGTTCTGTGCACTTGATAGCTTTCTGAAAAATAGTGTATTGGATGTCCATCAGTTTATAGTTTATAGTCTTTTTTTTCCCCTTCCAACAATGAAGATTCTTGGGATTTTCAGTATCGCTTCCTAATGAGCTTTAGGAAACCCTAGCCAATTACAGAATTGCAATGCATGAAACCGGCCTCTCGGCTGTCCATAATGCAAGTCCCATCTGTGGGCTGGGGCCCTCGCATTGTGCCAAACCTGGAAAGGCTAACTCTGCAGTTTTCCCAACCTGAAAACATGTTTAGACTGCCTCTGTGGTTCATGTTATTTAAGCCTGAATAAAAGGAATGTTCCAAAATGCATTTGGGGTGGGGGGTGAAAGTTAGCATAAGCATTTACAGATGTGAGTGAAAGTTCACTACAAGGGACTGTGAAGCAGAATTCCTGGAAAGTACTAGTGACCGGAAGCAAGCAATGACATGTTTCCTGTTCATATTAATTATGATCATGGCCTTGCCCTGTCATGTGCCACAGTTAACAAAATGTGCATCTTGAGGATACAGGTGCCATTTTAATAGTTGTTTTGCATTCCTTTGTATACCAGTGAATATATAAAGGGGCCCCCAGCACAGATTCCGACTTCCGGGAAATTGGACACCAATGTTATTGTGAGGCTTGGGGCACAAGGTGTTGGATGGCCCAGCGGTGCCATGCCTTTTCATTGTGAATTACAGTGAAAATAGAAAGGGGAGGAGTGTTTGTTGGGCGTGTCTGATTTGCACCTGCTGCTGTCCAGCACGTTGCCAAGGCAGTGACCTTGAGCGCCTGGCTTATTGTATCGATGTTACCTCTTTAAGAAAAACAAACCAGCATGTGACCTCACGCCCATGCACCTGTCTGTTGCTTCCGTCCCTATGCTGTAGCTGGTAGGCGATTCAAGGCAACCTTCAAGACCAGTTAATGAAGTGAATGTAAAGAACACCACTCTCTGGTTTCGGTCCGGTTGACCTCTTTGTTCTGCGGCCGGTGTTGATTCTGTACCCCGAGCTCTCTTTACTCAGCTTTCAGTCTCTCTTCCAAGACTCGCACTAGTGCCGCTGTCCCCTTTCAGAGAAACAAGGCCCAGAACGCAAGCGGATCAAGAAGGAGCCCACCAACACCAGGAAGTCAAGCCTGCCGTTTGGGATGGGCTTGCCGGGGCTCCGGGCTGGGTACCCTCTCTCGGAGCGGCAGCAGGTGGCCCTTCTCATGCAGATGACGGCAGAGGAGTCGGTCAACAGTCCGGGTGGGTCCAGCTCTAGGGAATATTTTCTACATTTACATCTAGTGTGGTCTCCTGAATGCAATTTGAGAGTTTAGGATAGTTTCTCTGCATACATGTGGTTATAATGAGATAACTGTCCTCAAGGCATTAGGTATCGTAAAGATTGTTGGCATTGGGGGGGCTGTAAAATCACGAGTTGGGAGCCATTCTGCAGGGTCATAGCCATAGACCCAGGGGTTTCTTTTTTTTCTCCTGGTCTTCTCCAGTTAGATCATTTATGGTGCTTTCCTTCCAAAGCTCTACCATTCAAGTGAAGATGTTTTCATGAATCAGTAGTTTTATTTCTTCAGTTTGTGGTAGACACCTCCAAGATGATATGGAATGTATGTTGTAGGCTCTCCCAGTTCCTTCTGTAATGTCACCAAATTTACTTGACTCCGTGAACACTTTTGCCTGGTGCAAGGGCACCACACAGTGACCAAAAATGGCTTTGCAGCATCACTACATGGAAGTTTACATAAAGATGAACGGTTTTTATTTTTATTCTTTTTATTCGTGTCCATTTGTAATTGAATTGGGATTTGCTTAGTGTAACACTTCCATCCTGCAGACACAACACCAAAGCACCAGTCCCAGTCAAGTCTGGGCCAGAAGGGAACACCAAACTCTGCCTCAAAAACCAAAGATAAAGTGAACAAGCGCAACGAGAGGGGAGAGACGCGGCTGCACAGGGCGGCCATCCGCGGTGAGGCACGGCGCATCAAGGAGCTCATTAGCGAGGGTGCTGACGTGAACGTTAAAGACTTTGCAGGTGAGCCGACCCTGCCCCGCCCCTTACTCGCCACCCTGTTGTGCCATTTAAGGCCTGTGTATGGTTAGAGTGGTATCTCCCTCAGAAGGAGCAGAGAAGCCTGAGCTCTTTGCAGGCCTCTTAATACTCCATCTCAAAAGCCTGGAGATTCAAGAAGCACCTGAAAATGTACCTAAATCCATTGCCAGGTCGATAGGCTCATGCCTATCTCTTGTCCCGCCTGTGTCACCTTTTGGTGTTAACCTCTCTATGTGATTGTCACCAGGTTGGACCGCACTGCATGAGGCATGCAACAGGGGTTACTATGACGTCGCAAAGCAGCTGCTGGCAGCCGGGGCAGAGGTCAACACCAAGGGCCTGGATGATGACACTCCGCTGCATGATGCGTCCAACAATGGGCACTTCAAGGTAGGCTCATTGGCAGTGACTGTCAATAGACATATTATGTAGTTTTGTTTTAAAACGTTTGTTCACGTTGTCGTGCTTAAAGGGCACATAGTCTATCTCTGGAGAAAGAAAATGGTCCACTTGTCAACATTTATCTTTAGAATTTATTTTCTGTACAAATATTTATCTCAGTTATATCTAGTACAGGATTAGAGGTGGTTTTTAATACCTGGCTGAAACGAGGACCTGCAACTTCTCTAGGGTTTTTCTTGTCTACTCCTGATTGCGCCTGTATGTTTGGATTGTTTTACAGGTAGTAAAATTACTCTTGCGATATGGAGGGGATCCGCGCCAAATCAACAGGAAAGGGGAGACACCTCTGAAAGTGGCCAACTCTCCCACCATGTTGAACCTGTTGCTTGGTAAAGGCACTTACACCACCAGTGAGGAGAGCTCTTCAGGTCAGTGTATGGTTAATCACGACTGTATGTTCGATTTTTTTATTTTTTATTTTTAACCCTAAACCAAAACATTTTGCTGCGTTTCAATTTTGTGTGGGACTTTACTTGTAAGGTAAGACATAATTTTAGTTTTTTGTCTCAACAGAATCCTCCGAAGAAGAAGATGCACCATCATTTGCTCCATCAAGTTCTGTTGACGGAAATAACACAGACTCTGAGTTTGAGAAGGGCCTGAAACTGAAAGGGAAGAACCTAGACCCACCCAAAACCACAGTGACCCCTGTGAAGGACGAGTATGAGTTTGATGAGGATGATGAAGAGGAGCGGGTCCCCCCAGTTGATGACAAGCACTTGCTCAAGAAAGAATTCCGCAAGGATTCTACGAGCAAAGCCAACAGCTTAATTTCCATCCCTAGAATGGAAGTTAAAACCTATTCCAAAACCAACTTGCTGACACCAAAGAAGACTCCGCGGCGAATCCTTTCTGATACCAACAGCTCAGATGAGGATGACCAGACCTTTTCACGAGCTCCCACGGCAAGGCAACCGACAACGACAGCAAATGCCAAAAGGCGAGACTCTGGAACTTTGAATTCCAAGCAGCAGAAAGAAAAGAATAAAGTCAAGAAAAAGAGGAAGAAGGAAACTAAAAACAACGCCAACAAGGAAGTGCGTTTTGAAAAAATCAGTGACAAGTTCTGCACTTCTGAGTCAGATAGTGGGGATGTGGAGAGCGAGGATGAGAAAGGCTCTATGAAGAGCTCAAACTGTGTTAAGGACTCTAATCCTCTGAGCCTTAAAGAATCGTGTGTCTTTAGTTCACTCTCTGCATCGTCCACTTCCTCTCATGGCAGCCTGAGCTCTCAAAAAATGCCGCAGTCTTTGGCAGAGCAGCACCCCAAGCAGTGGAGAACAGATGGCTGGAAGACTGTGTCCTCTCCAATGTGGTCAGACGTCAGCTCCCTTTCAGACTCTGTGAGAACTAGACTCTCAAGTGAGTCTGACTTCTCATCGGCTGACTCAAGCATAGAGTCTGTAAAACACATGAAAAAGAAAGCACAGGAGAATAGGAGGAACAGTGTGCATGCCAACTCGTCAGATAAGAAAAGTTCTTTGGAATTCACCAAGAACTCCAACTTGGATGGATCGGTCTCCAAGGCTGACAAAGATGGAAAAGTGTTAAAAAAGCATAAAGTAAAACACAAACACAAAAATAAAGAGAAGGAGAAGCTTCCTAGCCTCGTACTTAACCAAGATATGAATGAAAAATTTGTGAAAAGTTTTTCCTTTGATTTTGACACACGACAAAAGTCACTCATCATGGAAGCAGAGTGTCCTGCAGAAAGTAAAGCCAGGCTCTCTAAACATGAAAAAGACCATTTTAAAAAGGAAGACAGGCTGTACAAAGGCAAACTGGAGGATAAGGAATGGACTCCTGGAAAAGACAGTGGCAGAGCATCTAAAGAGGAGAAAATGAAGAAATCAAAAGAAATTTCAAAGGAGAAGACAAGCCGTGAGGACAAGGACAAGACCCTGAAAGCTGATAAAGATAGAAGCTTAAAGGACAAAGAGAAGACTAAGGAAGAAAAGCAAAAGACCCACAAGGATGAAAAAAGGAAGAAGTCCAGGGACAAATCCTCTAAAACAGACAAGAAGCCTGAACAAATTGAGGAGAAATATTTCAAATTGGAGAAAGAAAAAAATGTAAAGGAAGATCGTGAAAAATCATCGAAAAAGGACAAAGTACCTAAGGAGGAGCCTGATTATGAGGACTATGATATTAAGAACCATTTTTTAGAGGACAGCAAGCTCAGTGCCTCGGATGATGACCATGATCCCTGGGTCTCAGACCTGTCCTCTCAATCCTCTCTCTATGGAGATGATAGCTGGGATGTTCCAATAAAGGAGCACAAAGGATATAAGTCAAACACAGTTAAGCTTATTGTCGAGACGGTAAAAGATGATCGAGAACGGAGAAAGGACATCAAACTAAAGGACAAAAAGCAAGAACACAGCGAAAAGCGTAATGAGAGAGAGACTGCATCCAAAAAGAGAGAGTTTTCAGAGAAAGGGGGTGAAAAGAAGAAGGATTCTGATAAATTGAAGCTGAATTCTAGCTACCTCTCTGAAAAGGACAAAAAGAAGAAAGAGTCCACTGACAACATCAAGGAAAAGAAGGACTCCATTGACTGTGGTAGAGACAGAAAAGACCCCTATGACTTCACAAAAGAAAGGAAAGATTTCCGATTTAAACAAGATGATCCTTTGAGAGATGAGTATGGTAGTGACAACTTCTTTAAAGATAAATCTGATATTGACTCTTCTGGAAAGCTGATAGAGGCCAGAGAGCGAAACCACTCTGGAAAAGATAAGGAAAAGAAAGCAGATGGTTTGGAGAAGAAGGATAAATTAAAAACTGACAAAAACAAAGAGAAACCTAAAAATATCCAGGACTCGGAGAAGGAAAGGACAGAGAAAAGCTCTGCTGAAAAACCCACAAAGGAGAAGGACACTGACAGAAACTCAAAGGATAAGAAGGAAGCAGCAAAGGAGAAATACAAAGACTCGTACAGTAAAGACAAAGAGAGGAAGTTGTCTTCTGAGCAGATTAAAGAAAAGAAAGATAAACACAGTGAGAGAGACAAAGACTTCCTGGACATAATGAAAGAAGAACGAAAACCCGAGAAGGTAAGGGAAAATACCTGGAGCGATATTGCAGATATCTTCACAGATGAGAGTGAAGACGAAGAAGATGATTACAGTGGTTGTGTAGGTCTGTCAGACTCTCAACGGAAAGATCCTACACCTGACAGGGATGAGGTGGATGCCTTCCAAATTGAGAGACACAGAAAGTACTCCACAGAAGGGAAGCAGCACTTGGATAAACAGAAAGAAAGGGAGTATAAGGACAAAAAGAAACTTTCATTTGATGGAGGAAAAGAGAAAAAGGGTTCTTCTGACAGACACAAAGATAAAAAGGAAAAGGACTCTGGAGATGGCTTAAAACACAAAGATCGTAAGGAGCGGGTATCTGTTGATTCAAACCAGGATAAGAAAAATAAGCAAAAGCTACTGGACAAGAGGTACTCAACTGAAGATAAGCTCAAAGGAAAATACAAGGATAAAGTTGACAAAGACCACCTGAAGGACAGGAAGCCCTTGAAGGGCAGTGGTGAGAATGAGAAATCTCTGTTGGAGAAACTGGAAGAAGAGGCCCTAAATGACTACAAGGATGATTCCAATGATAAAATCAGTGAGATCTCTTCAGACAGTTTTACGGATCGTGGCCATGAGCCGGTGCTCAGCAGCTTCTACGACTCCTCCAACAACAGCCTACCAGATATCGCTGAGGAGAGGAGGGACTCTCTCTCCATTTCTTATCCACAAGATAAGTTAAGGGAGAAGGAAAGGCACAGGCATTCATCATCATCCTCTTCCAAGAAGAGCCATGACAAGGACAAAGAAAAAGTAAAAAAAGAGAAGGCTGACAAGCGAGAAAAGCTAGAGGAGATCAAAGACACTTACAGGCGAAGAGAGAGCCTACCCTTTGAAAAGGAGCCCATGCCTTTGGAGGCTGACCCATATACTTTTCCCTATGGGACTAAGCCTGATGGTGAGGATGATTTGGACAAAACAGAGTTTGAAAAGGAGATGTTTAAAAAAGCTGCCAAGGATAAAGCTAGCGGTGTCATCAAAGACAAGAAGAAAAAGGCTAGGGAAAAAGTAAAAGAGGAGAAACACAAATATACTGAAAACACTTTGAAACACTCAAAGGAAAGTCCTCAGACAACTAATTTGAAGGAAAAGTCAAAAGAAAACAAGGACAGAAATAAAGATATCTTGGACAAAGATGGAAGGACTGATTCTATTAAGATGAAATCAAAAGAAGATGACAGAGTTAATCAGTCTAGAGACTCAATTCGCAAAGACAACCGTCCACGAGAAAAGCTACTGGTCGATGGTGATCTCAGGCTAACAAGTTTTGGAAAAATGCTTAGCCAGAAGGACCAAGAAATTGAAGAGCGTCATAAAAGGCATAAGGAGAGAATGAAGCAGATGGAAAAACTGAGGCACAGATCTGGAGATCCTAAACTGAAAGATAAAACCAAATCCAGTGAAGAGTTGCGCAAGAATCGCACAGAGTCATCAGTGAAGAAAACAAATTCATTTGAAACTTTGAAAGAGAAGAAGCTCAAAGACACAAGCCTTCCGTCACAGATAATGTCTCCAGAAAGGAAGTCACAGCCTATGGACAGTCAAAATACAAAAGATTGGCTATCTGGGCATCCAGTGACCGAGAACCTACCTGCATCACCAAGGCCGGATCAAAACAAGCTAACTGGTGTTCCTACTCCTACATCAGTGAACTCGTGTGAAGAAGTCATGCAAACTCCACGCACTCCATCCTGCAGTGCAGAAGACTATCATGATCTCATGTTTGATGGCATTGACTGTCCAAACTCATGTACTATGCCCTATATCGATAGGTATTCCAACACATCACATAGCATCCAAGAAAATGGCTGCCTAACTCCAGCAAAGAACCTTCAGATGCCCACACTTAGTCATTCTGCTTCAGATGATGTCAAAAGACCTTTGGAAGAGGAATTCAAAATGGACACAGACCAAAACTTCCTTCTAAAACAAAGTATGCCCGATACTGAGTTTGAGCCCACGGCACCACACCCCCCAGAGGATAAGCTTGTGTCAGTTGACAGGCTTGATTGCATCTCTCATCCAGGTTTTTCACCTGATATTGGAATGCCATCCCCGAGGCTTGAACCAGCTGAGCCTGCTTCAGATGGAGCTTCAGCTGCCATTGCTGCCACAGCTGGCACTGATCACCTCCCTGACAACATTTACAATAACCTGTTGCTAAAGCCATCAACTCCAGTGCACAGACCTGATCCTCAGGAGTCCTGTATGGATATTGTTGCCCCTCCTACTCCCGCCCCCGCGGTTCTTCCTCCACTGGAAATTGATCTGTCAGAGCCCCACCATCTTCTGCCTCCCTCACCACACAGCGAGCCAAGTCTGGTCTCCTCTGATCCTGTCAATCCAGATGTCTTTGTGCCACCAAATGAGCAAAAACTTGAGGACCGACATGAGGAGGAGGAAGAAGAAGAGGATGAAGTAGAGGAGGAAGATGATGACGATGAGGAAGATGATGTAGAAGACTTAGAAGATGACAATAATGTTGGAAAGCCAGCAGAGCATCCAAGGGAGAGCTGTACTTTCGTTCCATGTGTGACCGGGAATTTGAAAAGAGACTGGTCTGAATCTCCAGAGAGAGCTGAACCAGAGGATATAAAGTCACATATACCCAGTCAGCCTCCTGTGGGCACCATAGAAGATCCCAGTGATCATAGCGGAATCAGCTGGACAGTGAACACTGAGATACTCTTGAAATCACCCCAAAGGCCTTTTATGGAGTTGCCACTGCCCTCCAAGATCATTCCTGGCCCACCTCCTGAAGATGGTCTGCAACAGCATCTCTCCATGGCATTGCCTTGTCCTCCTTCAGCAACCCCACCCTACCCAGTTTTTTCTCGGTCTTACTGTCCTTCACACAATCCAGAGTCGGATTATGAGGGCCAGAGGAATGCTGCAGATGAAGTCACTACTCCATCAAAGTCAGTTTCAGCACCTGTGGAGACTGAATTAAACTTCATATCCTCCAACAGACTGGAGTGCTTTTTCAATGAGTGCAAGCAGTCTTCAGAAGATTGTGGGGTAGCTTCAGAATCTCAGTGCTTAGAGGAAGATAGCCATCAGGATTCCCTTAACTACATAGTTGAAAACAGTGTGGCCCCACCTATTAGGCATGAGCCAGTGGTACAATGGCCAGACCCTTTTACAAGTGCAGTGGATGATTTAGATTATCTGCCATTCTCCCTGCCAGACTTGCCACTGCAAGACAAGGAAATGCAAGACCATTCTATGGAAGATCCAGAATTGTCTGACTACAAGCATGCCCCTGTTCCTGTTGAATCACCACTTAATGAGGTCAAAGATGAGTCCAGCTGCAATCCACTAGACTTACCAGGTGAATCTGATGCCCCTTGTTCTCCTGCCGTTGTGCCATTAAGTGCACCTGCACAGCAATGCCTCCCAAGTTCAGAAAGCACCGGCCAATCTGAGCAGGAGCTGGAACCAGAACTGCAGAAAGTTCCTGAGAATGATTCTGTGGATATGGTTCTTCCAAAGGATGAGGTGATGGAGGATGAGACAGATGGACATCATGGTAATTTGCAGTTTAGCACTGCTGACTGCAACAGTAACCAGGAATATTCTTCTGTTGACTCTACAGTAAACAATGACCAGTCCATTCCAAATACTCTTGCTCAATGTCCTGAGTCCGCAAGCACTGTGGACTTGGACAGCACTAGACAGACTCCATCTATTACGTCACCCTCTCAGAGCAATCCAGTCCATGCTATTCCGGTTTCATCGATAGTCTCACAACCAAACCCACTCCCGGTGTCAAAAACCCAAGAAGTGGCTCCTAAGACAGTAGTCCCACTTACTACTGCTGAAGTTCCCAAAAAGCCAGAGGAGATGCCATTGAGGATGACCAGGAACCGAGCTCAAATGCTGGCCAACCAAAGCAAGCAGAACAACTCTGCTATTGCTTCCAGCGTGACATCATCTGCATCTTGTCTTAGCACCATCGGAACCCCCTCCATCACCACCACAGCCTCCTCTGTTCCTGTTGAAAAAGAAAAGGAACCACCCATCTCCACATCTGCTCCTGGCTCCAACTCCACGACTGGAGTGGTGATTAGCAAGAACAAAAGCCGGCTCATGGAGGAGGACGATCCCCAGGCACAACATCCACGCAAAAGAAAGTTACCTAAGGCAGGCTCGCAGCAAGTTCAAGTTCAGCTGGTTAACACTGCCATGCAGCAAACAAGGGAGATGATTCAGCAGACACTGGCTGTCATTGTCAATGCCATCAAACTTGATGACATTGAACCCTACCACAGTGACCGCTCCAACCCCTACTTCGAGTACCTGCAGATTCGGAAGAAGATCGAGGAGAAGAGGAAAATCTTGTGCTACATCACTCCACAGGCACCTCAGTGTTACGCTGAGTATGTTACCTACACTGGCTCTTACTTGCTGGATGGCAAGCCCCTCAGCAAATTGCATATCCCCGTGGTAGGTGCTTCTGTCATTATTTGAGGATGTTTTTAAGCATTTCCTTCTTAGCACAGGTGACAAACCATATGATGGCTGTTTCTGCTACCTTCTCAGATTGCGGCACCACCCTCTTTGTCCGAGCCTCTGAAGGAGCTATTCAGACAGCAAGAGGCAGTCAGAGGGAAGTTGAGGCTACAGCATAGCATTGAGAGGGTAAGTTTTAGCTGTGCTGTATGCTTTTTCTTCTGTCTTTTCCATGAAGATCTTTAGTCAATGGTTGCATTGCTTCACTGCTGAAAGTATATCGTTACATACGTGCATCATGCCACCATGTCTTAATTTCTGGGGAATTCCTGATGTAATGTTTGCATGAGATTTTCGATCTTTGACTTCAAGTTTGCTAAAGGGGAGTCAGTAGCTGTTACGATAAACTGTTTGTCTTTCACTTTTTTTTCCCTTCCCTATTACAGGAGAAGCTGATAGTGTCATGTGAACAGGAAGTCTTACGGGTCCATTGCAGAGCTGCAAGGACGATAGCTAACCAGGCTGTCCCCTTCAGTGCCTGTACCATGCTGTTGGATTTGGAGGTGTACAACATGCCTTCTGAAAGTCAGGTGGGTCACCTACATAAGTGCATAAGGTAAAGGCAAATCCTGTGATTGAACTATAGGAGAAGACCCAAGCAAACCCAAGTGTGGCAGTAATTGAACACAGACCCCATCACAATGCTGACCACTCAGCCGCTTTGAAACCATGTTGTAAATTGCACAGAGCAAAAGGAAATCTAATTTAACTCCAGTTTCCATGTTGTCTGTCAGTTGGTATGTGAGCCCCAGCAGTCTGTCTGCTTCTTTTATTGACATTTGTGTTTTTTTCTCAGGGTGATGAGAACAAGTCGGTGAGAGACCGCTTCAACGCCCGTCAGTTTATTTCCTGGATTCAGGACGTAGATGACAAGTATGACCGTATGAAGGTACAGCTTTGTGCGATGCATCAGCGTCCCCGACCTTGCAGAGCCGTGGGGTATTTCGGGTTCTCAGATACCCTTGACTAAGATGTAGGCCGAGTGCATTAAACTGAAACTTGTGTTTTTAACTGCACTAAATATTTTTGAGTGAATTACATATGAAATTTAATCAATCATTCAGATATTTTTCAGAAGCTACGAATGATAACCCCATAATTCTTTTTGTTTAATGTAATTTAGTTGCCAATTCCAGATGACATAATTGGATTATTGACTACCTAAAATATTGCTTTGAATACAAGGAAACAAGGAAATTAAATTAAATGGAGATCGTTGTATTTTTATGTTTCAGTGATCTCTTTGGTAAACGAGGCCTCTTGTTCCCTCCCCAGACATGTCTGTTGATGAGGCAGCAGCACGAGGCAGCTGCCCTCAATGCTGTGCAGAGGATGGAGTGGCAGCTGAAGATGCAGGAGCTGGACCCTGCTGGACACAAGTCCTTGTGTGTGAACGAGGTCCCCTCCTTTTACGTGCCAATGGTCGACGTAAACGATGACTTTGTGCTGTTGCCCGCATGACAGGGAAATGGTCTCACCTATGTGACGTCACCATTAAAAAAGAACATATGGTAAGGGCTAGCCATCTGAAAAGGAATTATTTCTCGAAGATCATTACGTGTAAAAGAACAAAACTTGCTAATGATTCCCATCTTCAAGAGGAGGAAGCATTTTTTTTTACCGGGAGAACACGACTGCACTTTCATCCAGTTCTTTTGTTCTTTGCTTTGAAGCAAACCGTCTTTGGTTGATCCTTGGTAAGGAGAGAATAAAATATTTTTAGTCTTCTTGAAAATACGAACCAGAATGAGAAGAATCCTCCTTTTATTGTGGATCAGAACCAGCCAAGGGGTGGATCTGCAAAAGACCTAAGATGGAGGAAAATAAAAGGGCAGCAGTGAGAATGGACAAGAGAAAACCTCAAGCTTCTCCTACTGTAAAGGGCGAAGTGTACCCAAGTCACTCCTGGAGGGGGTGGGGAGAGGGGCTTTCCACCAGTATCCCCTTCCGTGCAAGGTTCAGCTGAGCCCCCGCACGGTCCTACAAGGGCAGCCCTGCAGCCTGCTGGTGCAGGAGACACCACAGGAAAGCACGAACGGGTTGTCCGCGGTGTTCAGGCCCGCGCACCAGGCCGCAGGCACGTACGGGGCCTTCAGCCTTCCCCGCAGGGAGGAGAGGAGGCGGGCCGGCTCCAGAGGGAGTCTGACCACGAGTTTGCATGCAGGTTGAATCGGTCTCTCCTTTCACGTCTCACACACCTGTTCATTGCAGACAAATGCATGAGGAAAAGAGGAGAATTAAACCACGGTGACAAGAGGTAAAGACTAAACGGTTAGCAGAAACAAAACCTTCACTCGGGCATTTCATTGTTTCTCTTTCTGAGAAAGTGACTTGAAACACTACAGAGCCAATGTTAGTTTAAAGGAAAAAACTAAATTGTATCCCGTAAATTCTGTACAGTTTTTATATACGTTAACCAGTGTATTCTCGCTGCCTTCTAGATAATTTATTTTGCCACACATCACTGCAAAGTTGTAAATAACTTATGTACTGTAACTTCACTCTCAGTTAAGTGTAAAAAGTTAATAAAATTATCTTTGTATGTACAGTTCACCTTTGGGAAGCACTTTCCCCTGTGACAATGGGCCAAGACGTGTACCCACATTCAGTATTTTAAAGACAGTCTCCTGTCCACAGTCTCAAAAGGTCCTTCACATTCTGTCCAATCCTGGTTAAAACTGGTCAGAAGAAGGTAGTTCATAGCCAGATCACAGCTTATGACCCCTTTTTCACATAGAATAGTTCTCAATAAAAAAAAAAAACACAATCTTACTCCAGAATGGGTTTTAGATTAGTCAAGGTCTAGTAAAGATGTATTACACTTTTTTTTTTTTTTTACATAATTATCAAAGTTTTAAAAGTTTAATCTAAACCGAGAAAATGCCTTTCTGTCGAAGTTCCTTAGTCAAGCAATTCAAAAGCCAAATTAATGTACAACAAATAAGGTTCTAGTCAATTCTGTCCTCTGTAGAAATGGCAAAGATTTCCACTATACCATGCAGTGATATACATGTATTAAAATTTTAATTATTACATCTGAGTTTTAGTTAATGTATATCTGTGATTATTGGCACATTACACATGCTATAGGTTATATAGTATTGTATCCATTGGAATATGGTAGCCTGCCTGTTATTCTTTATCCCCAGTTTTAATACGTTTATTTTGTTAAGCTGTGCAGTAGGCTTATTGTAGTTTGTAGTTATAATAATTTGCATATAGTATTTAACTGAGTGGAGTGAGGTTTTAGTTCATTTTTAATTTGCGGTATAAAATGTGAAAGGTTATAAAACATCCTTTCTAAAAGCAACACATTCTTTGCATTTGCCATGCAAGTGAAGTTCTCATCCTATAGTTTTTCTAATTTCAGCTTCAATTTGAAGAAAGCTAGTGCTATTTTTTTCCCTAAGCATTTTCTTAGCCTGATTTTACAAACCAGAGAGCGATTTTTTTTTTTTTTTTGTCCTAAGTGTTTTTCCCCCCCACAGTCAGAAGGTGGCACTAAAGAGAAGCTATTGGTTACTAAACTAAAATTTATGCCGTTTCTGTCATGGCAAGGTAGACTTGCATATTTCTCTAGCCTTCTCCAGATGTCAGTTAATTGTTTTTGTTAAGGGGATAGGCTTTGCTCATTTATAATAATGTATTTCTTAATCTTGTAGACACAACATTCTTTTTACCTTTCCCGGAGGACCTGCTTTTAATTGTTTTTAATTTCTCTCCCAGAGCAGATTTTCTCTGCACACCGCACTGATATAATATGCTGCATACCAAATATACTAACATTTGTCAAAATTACAAACTTTCAGCTCTGTGGAGGGAGACAAATTTAGTTTTACTGATTCGTGACTTTCGTTTTTATTCCATTTCTTAAGCCACAGTTTGAAAAAAGTCAGTAATCAGGCCTTTAAGTTTTGTACAATTTGATTTTAAGGTATATTCCTGTGTTTAGGTACTCTGTATGTGGGTCTTTATCTAATCCTTGGAGTTTAACAGGATGTTTTTTTTAAGGTTTTTATTATTTTACAGATAATCAGTATCTTAATACACCAGATACACACAAGACAGTATAACTGAACAAAAGTGACATCTTAGGACACTTTTGACTCGCAGGTAAAAGTATCACATTTTATCTTTTACTGTTTGTGATTAGTCATTCATGTCCCTTTACCTGCTACACTGACCCTTTCAATGTTTGAAATGTGCGATAAAATTGGTTTGTGGGCCTTTGTTTTACCACAGAAGCTTATATAAATATCCTCTCATAATTCATGCACATCCATTGTATTAATCCCGCTATTGTGGTATATTGCCGAAAGATGATGTTATACACAGTTACCTGCATTGGATAAACTCAATTTTCATTTGCATTCCAGAGAAGAAGTCAAAACAGACTTCTCTGGAATGAATTTGGCAGAGTTATGCATTTTTGCCCCCCCCCCCCGCATTGGATGATCATGATGATAGTCTTGAACTCTGTGCTAAGCATAAATACTTCTGACATGGTATTTAAATAGAATGTATTCCCTCCATAAGTCCTGCATCCCTATTGTCTAACAGTTATGACTAAGTGGTTATGACATATGCGGTTTTATTTTTTCCAGATGCGGTTTTTATTTTTATTTTATTTATTTTCCATTCATAACAGAGGCTTGAAATTGTGAGGATCCATTGTCCAGACCTTTTGTTATACTGTAGGTCTGAGCTGTTTGGATGCTGTTACCTTGGCACCAATATGGCTACTTGGCATCTCTTCATCCTATTTAAATGGCAGCATCCCTGCCATCTGGTTCACATCTGCTTATAGTACCTTGTACCTGTCATATTAGGGGTTATCCAGTATGACGGCACCCGTCCTGCTTGGCTAAAAATAAAGTCCATTTTCCTTTCATCTAATTGGCATCTTAAATATACATTGGACTTGGTACTATTTCAAGAGCATCCTTACGGCCAAAATTAAGCCTCGCACTTATTGCAGTCGAATACCTGGCAGTGCTCTTGCCTGTTTCGTGACCTCGCATTGTCATCCCCACAACACCTTACCTCTACTTTGTCTCAGAACGTTAACGCTTTTTCAGATGGACAGAATGCTGAACCATTTCTTAAGTCACAGTTTCAAGCCTTGGCCCCTTCTTATCTATTACTTTCCCCTTCTATATTAACCTAAACCGGACAGTAGCTGTGTTTAAAAGGATTGAAATCATAACAACGCATGGAGAACTACTCTTTAAATGGTGAAATGATAACCTATTTATTATCTTTGACACCTGTGGTATGTTGGAGCAGTCTCAGATGTGTAAATTTCCCTCTTGTAATGCATAAGCGAGACGTTGTACATATATGTAAATATCTCCCAGGACATTTTGCACCCTTCTCTTTGTACTAGTTTAAACTTGCGTAGAATGTGGGGTTCTAACGGCAATGAGACAGTGCGCTCGCTGCCGGTGATGTAACAATGTAATTTTTTTCCTTTTTTTGTACAATGTAGTTCAATTGTGTACATATTGTTAGAGCAGCTATTGGAAGGGGGGCGGGGTTTGTTGATGCTGTCGTCAGTGCTGTAACATCTCCAGTACTGTTACGTCTAGCTGTGTTGATTTACTGCAAAAACAAAATGAGTTAAAAAAAAAAAAAAAAAAAAAAAAAAAAAATTAAGGAAAAAAAAAAACGGAAATAAAAAATAAAAAATATTTTAAAAAGGTTCTTTAGATGAGCGCGGGGAAAATGCTGGTGTCCCG
>JAODKC010000009.1:16397900-16465064 GCA_026777985.1 Mormyrops attenuatus | reverse complement strand
GAACCCATAAAATATCTGTACTTTATATTTCTACTCCCTGCGTGGATTACCTTACATTTATCTATGTTAAATTTCATGTGGACTGTCTGGGGTCCCTGAGGACTAGGTTGGGAACCACCGGGTTAGCTTAAGCTAGAAGTCATGATTGACTATTATTCAATTCAGTTTCAATTAAATTATTTTTGCATAGTGCATTTTCACAATGTTACATTGTCTCAAAGCGCTTTACATTATCCCTGCCGAAAGCCCCCAGTGAGCAAGCCAGCGGTGGCAGTGGCAAGGAAAAACTCTAATAGGAAGAAACCTTGGGAGGAACCAGACTGAAAGGGGGAGCCTATCCTCCAGGGACCGGTGGAGGAAGTCAAATGAGCAAGATGACAAAGACCCAATTCACACTCTCCAAATTTTAAGATTTGAGTCTCAATGCCAGGGGCGGGCAGGTGCTGGTGCTGCTTCAGGTGGCAGGATGAACAGTAGTACAGCAGTAGGGAAGGAAGGCTCCATACCGAAACTCTTATTGGATAATCATGACTTCTAGCTTAACTCCGATAACTGAGAAATCCTGCTTTGTGGAACGCCCCCTAGTGTGTTAGCATAGAGCAATAGCCAACCAGCAACATTATACAGTATACACAAGTACGTGAAGTGAGACATTTGGATGAGGTGCAGTGGGACAAACCACCTTGACAGTCCAGTACAGAAAATACCCTTCTTTTCCTGTCATCACAGTCAGTGAGGCAGCTGCCGCATAGTGGCTGGTTGAGGTTTTGAGCAATATACAGTCCAAGTAAACACTTGTGCTTCAAGGTGACTTTGTAGGTTACCTGTCTGTGGGGATCTGTGTTTATGGTTCTGGGGAAAGGGGCGAGGCCTCCCTGACACCAGTGAGCTCACGTTAACGTGAGCTAAGAGGTCAGGAAGTCACTGGCAGTGGGGAAAGGGGCGAGGCCTCCCTGGCACCAGCGAGCTCACGTTAGCGTGAGCTAAGAGGTCAGGAAGTCACTGGCAGTGGGGAAAGGGGCGAGGCCTCCCTGGCACCAGCGAGCTCACGTTAGCGTGAGCTAAGAGGTCAGGAAGTCACAGGCAGTGGGGAAAGCAGTGGGATTCTGTTCATTTTTACCCTCATTGTTCTCTCCCAAGAACTTTCCGGTCATTGTCATGATGCGTGCCAGCGTGTGCGTGTGGGTGGGCGTGCCTAGGGTGTGGTGATATATTTTTTTTGGGAGGTTTGCTGTGGAATACCAAGCACTGTAGAGGGAGGGAGCGCGATCTAGACAGCAGTCCTGCTGTTTGCACATTCTCTAACGTGCAGATTAGGTCCACCTGGTCTGGACCAATGGGGGGGGGCGCAGGCGCCTTGTGTGTCTGCTCAGGTTCTCAGGTTTAAACCTGCTATGTTTCCCATGTCACACTGAAAGGAGTTTCTAAACAGGAAACCAGCTCCCATACATGCTGACTGACTTACTGCGAGCGGTCGTCGCTAAAACCTCTTCTCAAGGTCTCAAAAACAATGAATGACCCTGTGACCCTGAACAGGCAGCAAAACAATTAAGAGAAAGAACTGAAAGAGTATGGTTAAGGTCGATTTCCTTGATTTTGGTTTATGAAAAGAAGATATTTAAACTCCATATGTTCCAAGTACAAGGAAATATCATACAGGCTGATATTTTAAAGTAAAGCACAGATACATGCCGTCTAAGTTATAATACTTTCTCTCTCCCTCTTCTAGGACTAGAAATATGCGACCCACCTCACCGACTTATGACGACGATGATTGGTGGGTTCTTTGCTGTTGGTGCAGAGTTGCTGTTGCCAGGGCTGGCGGTGCTGTGCCGTGATTGGCCAGTACTGCAAGCTGTGGCCACCCTGCCACTGTTATTGCTGCTTTCCTATTGGTGGTGAGTTGGCGGCTGTTGACCCTGCTTTTGTAGGTGCCATGTAATATTGTTAGCGGGTGGAAAGACTGTGTGTCTGTGCATATGTGTACATTAGCGTGTGTCTGTATGTCCCTGTAGCTGTGCCTCACGCTTCCCTGAGTCTCCTCGCTGGTTCTTAGCCACCTATCAGATCTCTCAGGCCAAGAAGGCACTGCAGAACATCTCCACCCAGAACAGAGTGTTTCTCGGCGAGGAGATCTACCCGGCTGAGAGCCTGCTGTCAGGTACGGTCATGTGACCATGCCAGTGTCCATTCCGCAGTGATAGTTGACACCGATGCTCTGAAAGCCCCCTCGTCGGTATCCCAGAATTCCTATTTTCAATCCTATTGCATCTCTGCTCCCTTTCTCGTTCTCACCTTCGCCCCAATCTTCACACCCAGGGTGAATTCCTCTTGGGACTCCCATGGGAATTTGACGAGCGGGGGACGGGGGGTGGAAGTATGCGGCCAGAGCGGATAAGGCCACGGTTTGTGCCGGTGGCCTTTAAACGTGCCCCTAATGTTCCCGTCTCTGGCTCTAATTCCATTTGGGCTGTGCAGTGTGCAGCCCTGTGAGGTATTTCTGTGGGCTGAGCTGCAGATTCCAGTGCTGTTTGGGATGCCAGAGGCCAGGGGGGAGATGGGGCGGGGGGGGATGTCAGGGGCTCACTCAGAGATGGAGGAGCTCTGCATTCAAGAACATTCTTGTCACTATTACCTCATTTATACATTCTAGAAGGGTTTCCTAGCAACGCTGCTAGTGATTGTGATTGCTGAGGCATGACCGCCGTTGCTCCCGTTTCACGGCGGATGTTTCTGGTTTCCTCCCATCCCCGCTCCTTGCTCCCCCAGAGATTGATGTGGCGTACCCGGAGGATTCCCCAGTCCGGTACCACCATATCCTGGAACTGTGGCACACTCGCATCATCTGGAGGAACTGCCTCATCCTGGGTTTCACTCTGTGAGTGCTGCCAGCCTGACGCCATGGGGAGGAGAAGCAACAGCTCCTGTCCTTCTTGTCATATGCTTTCACCTCATGTGATTAAGCATAATTAACTTAGGTGGAGGGAAGCACTTAATGCCCGTTTTCTAATTTCTTTTATTTGGAAAGTCATCCTTTCTTTTTTTGGGCGCGGTGTGTGGCTTGGGGGGAATAGGACACTGTATTTGTGATCAGAAGGTTGCCGGTTTCAATCTCATGCTCGGCAGTGTAGCCATTTTTTCTGTTGGGCTCTTGACCAAGATCCTGCACCCCTTGAAAAATGCTCCAGGGGTGCTGGATGGACAGCTGGTCCTTCCTTCCGATGCCAGGCTTCACTCTCACCTCTCTGTGTGTTTATGTCTTAAAAAAGGAAAGCAGGAGACAAATTCCAGTGCACCTCTTCTCACACCTTACAATACTACAAATGGCAAATAAAGCTTCATCTCATTTTCATTTCATGCCCCTCCCAGGTTCATAGGCACAGGAATCCAGTACTGCTTTACCCGGAACCTGCACAGCTTCTCACCAAATTTCTACTTCAGCTACTTTCTGCGGGTGGTGTCCGGGGCGGCCGCCTGCGTGCTGCTCTGCCTGTCAGTGGAGCGCTTTGGCCGCAGGGGCGTCCTGCTCCTTTCAGCCATAGTCACGGGCCTGTCCTCGCTCCTGCTGCTGGCCCTCACCCAGTGTAAGACCTACAGCCAGAAACCGTTCAGCACCTTCCATCCATCCATTCATTCATTCATTCATCCATCCATCCATCCTCTAAGCACTTGTGCTGGTCTGGGTCGCGGGGGTGGCCTGGAGCCTACCCCAGGCAGCACAAATAGGGGGACACCTCAGAACACTTGGAGGAAACAAATCTGGGTTCAATATCTGATTGTCCAACGTGGGATTTCTCGATATGGCATGTAGGATTTACGTTGGTTGTTCCAGCAGTTTGTAATGGCACTGAAGAACATATTGAGAGGAATTTGATAATCGTGTAATTGCATGTAAATTATTCAAATGCACGACCCACCCGCGCGCCGGTACTCCGCGGCACAGGCGCCCTTCACCATCACAGATGACGGTTGCCCTCTAATGGCGCCTGGTGATGGTTTGGGGTAATTAGCAGAGCCGCGGGGGCCTGTTCTCAAAGCGCCCTGTCCCACTCTGTGCCCCGTAGACCTGCAGAGCGGCCTGGTCCTGCTGCTGTCAGTGCTCGGTCTCCTGGCCTCGCAGGCCTTGGCCATGCTCAGCGTGTTCTTCGGCAGCGAGGTCATGCCCACCGTGGTCCGGTAGGTACCAGCTCCCCCCACCCCGCCCTCTGTACCCCAGGCTGAGGACACAGGTTACTTTACACTGAGGCATTCTCTATGACTCTATGGCGGCATTGCATGCTTCAGTTCATTGACAGGAAAGGGTGGTGGGTTGCGACCCGAAAGTGGGTCACAGGACCATGTTAATTGGGTTGCCTGAAGAAGAAAAAAAAAAAAAAGTTTGGTGTCAGACTTTTTAACAGTGTGTGAAGTCGTTCATTTTTGCATTTTTTTACAAAAGATTTTGTTAAAATTTTTGTTTTGGGTCCTGACACAATGACCAATGAATAATGTGGGTCCTGAGGCTAAACCTGCTGAGAACTACTGATGTACTGGATTACGTTCAGCGTGTTGTGAATGCCCAGGGACGCGAAATGCCAGCGGCTGGGAAAGTGGTTCCTGCATCCTCTCCAAAGCCGTGGCAGCAGTAGGGCTGGTTTAACAGACAGTCCGGCAGGGTCACGATCACCTGTGCTGAAGAGCGTGTGTCCGCTGCCAGCTGGTAGAGGGGAGGGATATGGTGGGTGTGTGTGTGTCTGTGTCTCCATCGCCCCCTGCTGACCTGGTACTTCCCGCCTCTCTCCTCAGCGGTGGGGCCCTGGGCCTGGTCCTGGGTGCAGGCTGTGTTGGCATGGCAGCCTCCTCCTTCATAGAGCTCCAGAACAATGGTGGCTACTTCCTGTACCACGTGGTGTTCGCCTCCTTCGCCGTGCTCTCCGTGCTGTGCATCATGCAGCTGCCTGAGAGCAAGCGCAAGCCGCTGCCCGACTCCCTGCAGGACGGCGAGAACCAGCGTCGCCCCCCCCTCTTCCCGGCCCGGGAGGAACGCGATGCCCTCCCCCTGCTCAGGACACGGCTAGCCGCTTCTGATTACGACCCTGAGAGCTACTCGCGCCTGGTCACCGCCACCAAGAAGATGCTGGGGAGAGACAGGCCATACAAGATGGCCGCGTCGTCACACTGCCCCCTGCTGACCACTGATGAATGTGCACAGGATGCTCAGGAAGAAAAAGCATTGCAGAAAGCATCCTCCTAAGTCCATCCCTGGTGTGCCCCCCTACCCCCCCATTCCCTACACGCTGTTACCACCAAAACCCATGGAAGTCTCCCCATGGGATCGAAGGGCCTACAGTCTGAGCTGGACTCTGAACCCCCCCGATATGTCGGGAGAAGTCCGCAGAAACAGGAAGGTGCTATCAGTGTTGTGATGCGTGAGCCAAAATTAAAAATGACCGTTCAGTTGTCGGGTGTTGATCTGAGGCTGTGGCTCAGTGTCTCCCTGCTGTATCTTTCCTCCATGCACTGGTACCGTTTTAGAGCCATTAATGGTCTCATCCTGTGTTTCTGGCACATCGCTCTCATTTTTGGCTTTACCATGCTCGTTGGATTCAGGATGCAGTGCAGAACTTGCGTCAGTCTGCAGTCTGTTTCACTGGTCAAAAAAAAAAAAACTTGTAAGAACATTGTTCATTTACTCTCAGATCTTGACTTTTTTCTCAGTTTGCTCATGCTGGTTCAGCTACTGTGCCAGGCTGCCGGAAGTGTTTAAAAAAAAAAAAAAAAAAGTGTTTATTTTGCCATCGCCCAGTGTCACTGAAAACCAAGTCAACACTGCTGGGGGAATTTCTGGCAAACGAATGCAGGCTCGCATGTTTGCAGTGCCCTTTGCACGCTGAACTTGTGTAAGGAGGAAGCACACTTTGGCGCTGCAGTAGATGCAACCTAGAAGTTCTAGTGTGGTTTGGAGCTGGACACAGGACCGCTAGCATCTTCCGTCAGTGTCAAGCTCTTTATGTGCCTCTTATCTGCAGCTGGATGGACTGCCACGAAACACACAAACTGGGTGTGGCCTAAATGTCTGGAAGCTATGCTCATTACCTATGCAGCTACTTTTCCTCACATTTAGGCGACTCAGCATGTTTACCTGGTTTGTGGTAGTAAGTGATGGTTTTTGTATTTTTAAGAGTGAAATATCCTTTTATTATTTTGCAATAAAATCCTATGAAAAGATCTGTACCGAAAAGCTGGGTTTGTATATCTGTATATGAACGAGATCATTCTAATTTAGATGCATGGATTTTATTATGGAGTTACTTATTTTAATTAACTCATTACCAAAATCTAATTGGAGTAATTAGTAGTGAAGTAATTAAAATAGATTAAAGATATTTAATTAGCACTACTGTATAAAATGTTCCGATTTTTCTAGATGACGATTGTGCCCCCCCCTCCCAATTACAGTGTTCAGCCCTCACCAAGTGATTTGTTGGCTGTTAGTGCTGAGAAATGACACTGGAAGCCACTGTGCACCCAGTCTCTGTCTGCAGGTTCTGCATGTCTGGATGCATTAATGGGGCTGCTGTTCTTAAACTGCGATGTTTAAAACCTGCACTCACATTTGAAACCTATTTTTATAAATACTTTGTTTATACAGCTTTCATTATCATGTCTAAAACTGAGAATATGGTCATTCAAGAAGTACAGGTTGAATTGAGGGCTGCTGTGCAACGTTTCAAATGACACTTGAAAAGGTCTTCAACATTAGCAGTTTTCCCTTTTAGCACAAGGTGGCGCTAGAGGTGCATAAATGTAACATCTAACAGCTCTTATGGCTTAAACCACATGCCTTGCAAGCCCGGCTATGTCAAAGGGATCCGACGGGAGCCTTTCATCACTGTGACCAAACTAATTATTCATGCACATGAATGACATAAATGGATTGGACTGCAGGGGATGGGAGATGAGCTGGCTATTTTTTCACATAATGTTTTCATACCACATTTCTGCCGATTTTACAGTTTTTCCTTTGCCGCATTTCTCAAATGGCAATTAACGTTTGCAGAATAACGAGTGTAATCCCCACAGCATAATGCCACTTCTGCTCAGCAAAATGTCATTTCTCATTGCTTCACACAAATTTCCAAATGTTTTAGTATATGTATGCAAATAATTTCATACAGATGTCATCATATGGTTTTCAGTTGCTTTAGTCTCATTGGTCAAAATTGATTCCGTAGTTTTGCCGTAGTAATAGATTTACACCCCAAACTATATATGCAAGCGATCGTCGTGTTACCCACCCCATGCAAAATAGTTCACCGAGTTTTCAAAATGGTTCAAAAACATATTCCATGAATTGTAGTGATACAGCATTGTTTTTGGTTCCCACAGTACATGATTTTGTTGCCGTTTTGCTGTTTGTGTTACATTTCTTTGTGACTTCTTTGTTTGCTCTAGTACCGTGTCTTGAAAAAAATGATCAGTCAGTGACCGTGAGAAAGTGGGAACCGACTATCATGCAGAATTGCGGAGCTCAGGAGCAGCAGACTTACACTGACAGACTTACACTGACATACTTACACTGACAGACTTACACTGACATACTGACACTGACAGACTTACACTGACAGACCTACACTGACAGACCTACACTGACAGACTGACACTGACATACTGACACTGATAGTATATCTAAGCATTTTGCTCTCTTGGTTAAAACGATGCTGATTGTACTTTTCATTTTGGTGGCGCTGATTAATTCATTGGTGGAATTATTTGCTTTTAAGACATCGGTTAATTGTTTTGGGTGGGATATAGCCTTTTGCAGCTAAACCATAGTGTTGTGCTGTATGCATAAATTGTTCTGAGAAATGCTTCTATAGAATGTGGAGCATGTTTCATGAAATGCCAAAACAATTGAGAAACACTGTGAATGTAAACTCAGCCAGCCCTTTACACTATAACAGGAGCAGAGCAACTTTTCTGAAACGATATTGGGTGAGCAGTGAAGCCTGCTGCTTCTGCAAACTTCATACTCCATTTATGACACAAAATGACCTCAGTAACAAATGAATCATAAACTTCTCTCATATATTTGGTATAGTCTGCATCATTTTCAGGTCACAGATCCTGTTAGATATAATTCATCAAAACGATTAAAAGATAACTTGATAAGCCATTTTTGAGCATTTTGCAGTGTGACATCACAGCTGTGAACATGATAAGGCTGCAGTCTGCGAGAGGAGATAAGAGTGCAGCTTCCGGGCTCAGTTTGCAGGCTCTGGGCTCCATGCTATAAGAGAACCATCAAATACAGGCCCAGTACAGTCACAAAACCCTGTGGTGTGATGCCACTTCACCCATTATATAGTGATGGTACTTTATTAGTCAATTGTATATACAAGTACAGACACATAGGAGTTCTTTGGTTTTCAAATATCCCATCTTTGTCTCCTGTGAGAGCACAGCTTGGGCAGGGCAGTGGGTTTCCTTTTGGGTATATGGGCATTGCTGTGATTACTCCATTTAAAGAGGCCGCCGTGTGACTGTCATCTCTGTCCTGTAACCATCAGTGTACAATACAGTACTACCTTTCTGTTACTACCATCTAGAGGTGGGACAGGGTTTGCGCCAGGAGCAGCAGCATGGGGCTGAGGGGCAGGAGGCTGCAGGCACTGATCTCAGGCGGGTAGCCATAGCTGGTCCTGCAGGGGCTCTGGACCTGCTGATAGGGGATTGGCTCGTCGTCTGGAGCAGTCTGATTCTTGCTATCCCGCACCTTCGGGCAGGAAGGGGGTGAAGTGCAGAGTCAGAGGGGCTGTGCCGTCACAGGATACGTGGGATGTCATTGGGATTTTATAGTTGGAGTTTATGGCGGAACATTTTCTGTAATGGCTTTTTACTGTAACCAGTGTGGTACTGCTGATTGACTGTTAAACTTTAGACAGAGTTGTAAAGGCGGGGGGGGCGGTTGTCAGACAGCAGGGTGACAGCATGTGACGCTTACTTTCTCTACCGCTTTGAAGACCCTCAGCAGGTTTTCCCCCAAGGCCATCTTGACTTCCTTGTCTGACCAGTTCCTCCTCAGCAGTTCTGCTACGAGATCGGGATACTTAGACACGTCCTCGAGGCCTTCGGGAACCCTGGGAATCGGTATCAGGTCTTCAGCTAGCCCGCATTGTCATTTGAAAACTATTTACATAAGGCAACTGAATATAATAACCAGAAACCAGGATGAGCAAACATATTCAATATCTGCTCTGCTGTGGAGTCTCTTACCTTCCAACTCCGTCGTAATCCCCACCAAAACCAACGATGCTTGCGTCAGCCACCTTCTTAATGTAATCAAAGTGATCTGCGAATGACAATGAAAAAAGAATAACTTGGAAGACTGCCCACCCCCCTACCCAGCAAGACGGTTGGAACGCGCAAGTCCGTCGTCATGGCCACTGACCTGCCACCTGGGAGAGATTGGCTTTGCTACTGCAAGTCACATAGTCATTGTAGAAGTTCACCATCACCACACCTTGTTTTTCTTTCTGGAAGGGTAGGCATTGAGTTGATTACCCTGGTGAAAAGGATGGGGCCCGTGACAGAAGGACGGAAGCCAATGTCCTGTTTGTGTATCAGTATCTGGATGCTGTTCATCTTCACCCCATGATGTACCAACGTACCCACAAACGTTCACCCCCACACAATCTCTCACGCCCTCAGTTCTTTTTCAACTTTACATCTGTACATTTTATTCTCATATTAATAGCTCTGAATCATTTGTGGCCATTGTGCTCAGGGGTCTGGCATCTAAAATTAGATGAAGTTTTCTCTGGGGAAAATTCCTGAAGAGAAAATCATACCCAGGCAAATATATTAAATACAAGTATATACCTAGACAATTCAGGTAATGTTTCTGACATACAAAATACAGTATATTTATACAAAAACGTATACGTCCTGCACCCTGACACAGCAGATTGAATAATAGACTTGTTGGGTTTGTAACCAGAATTGATTTGATACGGTTAAGGGGATCTTTGGCAGCCAGCTTTAACTGACAATTCATATTGATAAAGATTCAACATTAGTGTATGATTTACATTAATGTATTTAGCAGACATTTTTATCTAAAGTGAAAGCAGGGCCAGACAGTCCTTGGAACTATTGGGGTTAAAGGTCATGCTCAAGGGCCCAACAGGAAAACCACTCTGCCAAGCATGGAATTTGAACCAGTGAGCTTCTGGTGACAGGCACTGCATCCCCCACTGACCCACTGCTGCATATACCACAGTAATTGTACATGTGTTTTACTTTCTGCAAAGGTCAAGTGTTCAGGAGGTTCATTCAGAGGTGCATTACTGTGTGGTCATTTTCTTTTTCTGGCGTGTTCAGACTGTCTCACTGCACTGTCTGCATTTATTACACAATACAGTGACACAGTGTTCCCGTTTTCCTCTGGTTTTATGGGTTACTGCAGCATAATTCCTCTGCCTGGTATAGATACGGTAAACATAATTATGACGTCTTCCTGCTGCCTAGCTTTGTTCTGTGTGAGTAATAAAACTGTTGTGTCCTATATTTTCCAAAGTTCTCAGCTTTAGGTTGGCTCATTAAAGTGTATGAGTGGTTATGATTCAGGAAACATGTGACTATTTGCTATTTTGGTGCCTTTACTAAATCTGGCCCCTTTTTTTGCACTCACCACCATCCTGAGCACGTCGTCAGGCACGTTTCTCTTGCTGGGACACACGGCGAAGGCGGAAGAGTGGCTGAAGATGACCGGTGCCTCTGACATCTGTAGCACCTTCTTCATCACCTCCACAGAGACGTGAGCCAGGTCCACCAGCATACCCAAGCGGTTCATCTCTCTTATTAATCGCTGGCGAAGGGGCACAAACTTTTCCCATTAAGCCAGATCAGAGAACAATAAACCATCCATTCAATACAGTGTTTCTCAAACCAGTCCTCGGGGACCCCCAGACAGTTCACGTTTTTGCTTCCTGTAGGAGGGTGCAAAAATGTAGACTGTTTGGCAGGGAGCTGGGAGAGAGCAAGAACATAGACCATCTGGGGGTCCCCAAGGGCTGTGCCGAGAAGCACTGATGTATTTTATTACTGCGGAGCTGAGATATTCCTCTAGCATCATTCAAAAATATTCTAGTTTGGCACGTTCACTTCAGAAGCTAAAAGGGAATTGCCATCCTCTTTTCCTTAAGACAAAAGTTTCTGGGAAACATGATGTTTCAGGTAAATTTCTGGAGGTTTCTAAATAGAGTGGAAACCTAATGCTGAATTTGTTGTGAAGGTTTTTTTATAGATTGAAAAATGCCATTATGTTGTTTCGGCATTGTTTAACTTGGAACCCATAATATGGTCAGATCTTTGAAATATACACAAAAGAAGATTACACTGTAGATGTACAGTCACCTGGAAAACAGGAAATCAATAGGACATTGGAGCTGCTTTGTAACTCTTTTGAGCTGCTTTTGAACTCACAATTCCAAACTCTGACAGTCCATTGTTGTCAGACAGCATGGATCCAGTGTCCACCAGCCAGTTATCAGCCCTGAACAAAGACATCACAGAAGGTCAGATTAGTGCCTAACATCGCCTGTTCCTGGGCAGTTTCACTTCTGGAGCTTCACCATCAATCCACAAACAATGTCACAGCCAGCAAAAGACAAAACCAAGCATTCTTTTAGTCACATTACAGAGTCACACCAGTGGGGGGTTTCCTATCATAAGTTTCACCAAATACAAAATTGTATCGTGTCTAATGCACTCGGTGTAATAAAGTCATACTGCCAAAGCCTACAGTTAAGCCGGCGGGATATGACAGAGAATTAGGTTTTTGGAAAGTATATGTTTGAAGTTGATCTTAATAAAAAATTAGAATAATAACATTCTAAGTGGTCTCAGATTATTGGTGCTGAGTTTGTGCTGAATAAAAGCACATGTAACACTTTGGGATAAATGTTTTTTAGATGTTTTAACGTTTTTTAAAATGTCAAGGCATGTCAGACTACCCCAAAAGTGGCTGAGAGGTCTCAGACTTCAGAGGGTTAACCAACAAATAACTGGAAAAGTAGGTACCCCCCCAAGGTGAGCTGAGGGTAGGATAGCTGGCTTGGAACTCAGGGTCCTCAAGGTGCATGCTTACCATGGTGTATTGCAGCTGTGCGTGAGTGTGAGGTAGCGCGCCCCCAGCTGGTACATGCTGCGCAGCGTGCCCAAGTTGCTGTCGATGGAGTGGCCGCCCTCTATGCCTATCAGGCTGGCTGTCTTGTTCTGCACAAAGGCATCCATTATATCTGTAGCGTGGGGTGAGTAACAGGGTCATTTCTGGTTAGGGTTTGTCCATTCGCCCCAGATAAATGAGCTAGTGTTAGTCTGAGTGACGCCACACACACGTCTTGTTTCACCTTTTACCTTGGCTGCTTTTAGCAAACGTGAAGTCTTCTGGATATTTTTCACACATCCTGTGGATTAAATCTATCTGCTCGAGCGTCTGTCTGACAGCATCTTTGTTCTGTGTTTCACATGGAACGTAAGCAGCCCAGAACTGCGAAAGGAGAGAGGGCAGACAGCATAACAAAGCAACATTTCTCCCGGGGATGTAAGTCTTGAAGAAGGTCATGTCGCCATGCTGCAGGGATGAATGCGCACTTTTATAATCTCTGCTATTAATATGCATATTTTTGTGCCAGTTTAAAAGCTCCCTTCCACAACTCTTTGCCCGCAGCCATCCATACCTGTGCCGCCAGTCGGCCAGCCTTGATTTTGGGAATGTTGGTGTGTGTGTTGTTTAGAGAGTGCAGGTCTACATGGTTGAGTTGGTTGTTAAAGAGTCTCTTCAGCTGCCACGGCAGATCGTTGTGCCTGCCAGACGAGAGGAAAGAAGTCTGTCTGAACGAACAATCAATGGTAGATTTTAATGTTTGTTGAAACGTTTATGAAAACTGTAACAGCTGCAATGTGAGATTACTAAAATGGAGTGTTGTACGAGCTTGTATTTATATTGCGCATGTACAACCTTGTGCAAATTAACTGAAATAAGTTGTCGCGTCTATGTGCAAAGACTGACCACAGTTAAGACAGATATCACAGTCACATTAATTCATACTTATTGCCTTGGGTTCGGATTTAGAACCTGTTGGATTGATAAAATCGTATGGGGATAAGCCAGGATGGGGCGCCAATCCATCGCAGGGCACACAAGCCATTCATGCCTATGCGGAATCTGGCGACTCCAATTAACCTCAGCATACTGTTGTACTGGGGTGGCATGGTGGTACATTGGTTAGTACTGGTGCTTCACACTTCTGGGACCTGGGTTTGAGTCTCTGCCATAGCTCCGTGTCATTGTGGGCTTTCCTCTGGGTGCTCTAGATGGGTGGACACAGCTCGATCATATACATTAGGCCCAATCTATCTTTATCTTTTAAATGTCTATCAACAACTGCATATATTTATAACTAAATGCTAGTTTGTGAAAATTCTGGGCGATTGACAGCTGCTTCTGTGAAGAATATATGTTCAGACTTCACCTGATGTCCCTCTGGGGGTGAGTGGAATGGTTCCTCCTAAAAACCCACCTCTCGTTCCTCAACAAAACCAGTAGTGAAAAACACACCTGTGGCATGTTACTGCAAAGGGAAAGTACCTGTTTCAACATTCACACCTAGCTGCAGTGCTCACAGCCTTCTAGATAATTCTCGTTTTCTCACAATACGACTTCACTTTTGTTTCTGAAGAACGACGAACAGTATTTTAAGAAAATCCCACATAGCACACATACCTCTGTCTGTCTGACGGGCACAAGTAATGTGTAAACGATCTAATACTCATGTCATTACCTACTTAGTAAGATGATTATGCAAGGTCCCTTTTGGATCAGCAGCGATTACAACCTGTTTGCGATCTTCCCGTGATGTTGCCTAATACATGTGTACATCAGTCATGTGTGCTGTCAGGGATACTTCTAAGATTTCACCTCCCCAGTGAGATTAATGTATCCATCTAACCTAACTGCTTACCCAGTATAAGGTCATGTCAGAGCTGCCCAGTGGCGTCAGAAGGAATTTGACATTGAGGAGTATTGATTCCTCCCCCCCCCCCGTCCCCCTGTTTCTGTCACTATCAATTATTTGTTCATAATATTGACATCACATGACATCACATGTTATATGGTTATTAAGTAATATTATTTTTTTTGCCATATTAGTAAGATGATGCAGCTAAGCAACAGGGGTAGCCTTCACATTGGTAGCAATTACAGGAATCCTAGAAAGTAAATTTAGATAAATAATTAGGTCAAAGTAATGACAAACATAGGCTAGGGTACATAGGTTACGGTTATCTAGGCCTAACTTTCATTATTGGGATATTCCATGGTTGTTTTCTTTTAAGATGCTGTTACATTGCAGTCGTGCTGTTGTGATATTTAAGGCCTGCGACAACTGCAGTTTCATTCATCGTTAATGTGAAATGCTCCCACACAACTGAGGCTTTGGATCTTTTTTTATTTGCGCCATAAAGCATGTAGGCCTCGTCTTCCTTCCGCCATATTGTCAAATAAACGAGAAGCCAAATTAAGTTTTTTGTTAAAATCAAGTAATTGAGTTTAACCATGTAATCGTGACAGGCAGGATTCAAACCCCCAATACTCGAGGATGGAATCGGAAATGACTGTTTGCTTCAGCTGGTTAATAGTCTGGAAAATGGCCTTACAGTTGAAATTGTTTTTAAATGAGGATGAGTCTGCTGGCAAGCTGCATGGCCATTGATGGACGGCGGTAGAGTTACCCGTCGATCAGAGGAGTCGTCTTCATGAGTTCCAAAGCTCTCTCCCGGTACTGATCCACTGCGGCGCCAAGCGTGAGAACTCCCAACACGGCCCAAAATGCTGGAGTTAACCTCATACTTACCTTCTATTGGACGTGTTAGCTAACAAAAGCAAAAATAAATTAAAGGTATTAGTGACCCAGCTATCTCCACTTGTCCCCCAGTACCCTGACTTTCTCCTCTGTAAGCTGGGGTCCAGGGCAGTGAAAAGGTCTGACTGTCGCCATTTGGTTATATAAAGCTCCTGAGTTAATGGATGATAGAACCAGGAGAAACATACCATGGGAAAAAATCTGCTGATGTTAAAATTCAGGAAAAGCTTATTAATAATTGATACCAACTGGTTGCAAAATAATCGAAACCCCCATAAACCTATGAAATGCCTGCAACCATAAAATTCATTAAATTTCTACCGTGGGCAATAAAAGTGTGAGGAATGCATAACTTTGTCAAAGGGAGGGCTGGGAAGAGCTGAAATGGCCTTGGGTCTATGAGGCGGAAGAATGTGGTTCACTTCCAGCATTTTGTTGTTATGTAGAGGATTTACAAGAAATAGGATGGCGTGTTTAGGCATGAGAGAGTAATTTTTTTAATTAAGTCACTGTGGCTTAGATCCATACATGTCAGAGCACAGATGTCTTTCATAGACAGTAACATTAGAGTTGTACATGCTAATGTGTCTATATACATATGTTTGATGGTTGATGTGATAACTGTATAACTATTAACATGAAAATACTGACATGAGTGTTTATGTGCTGTGCTTATCAATGCAGTGTGTTATGGCCACAGAAACAGGACTTCAATCCACAGTATTAAATAGACCAAGCAGCTGTTTGCACATGTGGATGTAAGATGCACTTCTGCTCCCCATTGTGTGTACGGATGATGGCCGTTCGTGCGCGTAGGAAGCTGTGAGATACGTGCATGAACTGCATGAAACAGACCTTTGCTAAGATTTGTTGATATAGCTTGATCTATTACTTGCAAAGAAAAAGCGTCAGTGCAAGATGCAAATGAACGGTGCAAATGAAGCAATGAACTCTAGAACACTTTTTGGCCACAGCGGATCACAAAGCTTAAAATAAATACAGCACAAGAGACATGGCTAAGGTGTCAAAGGCCATTAAAGCAGAGGCAATTTCTCCTCTGAGCAATAAGACATTTCATATGGTTCGGCTCTGGTCTTATCTAAACTGATTCGACTTTGCTTGTTAATCTAATAAAATTATGCAATAAATCAGGCAGTCAATAAGCGTATTATTTTTGGGCATCACTTTTTTCTATCTTTCTTTTTTGTCATGAGTAATTCATTTTCAAGCCTCTGGTTTTCATCAATCCATCTTCCAACCTGTTTTTTTTTCCAGCCAGGGCTTGGAGTCTGTCCCAGGTAGCACAGGGCTTGGGGCTGAGTTACACCCTGAACAGGGTTCCTGTTCATTGCAGTCCACACGCACACAGACACACGCTACGTTGTGATTTGAAAACTCCAAATTGACTCATTGCATGTCTCTGTGCTATAGGAATTAACCCACACACTATCAGCAAAGCGTGCAACTTCCAAGCATGTAGGAGGGTGAGATTCAACCCCAGGTTCTGGAGGTGTGAAGCAACAGTGCCACCCACTTAGCCAGCCCGCTGCCCACCCCCTATTTGTCTGAAAACCAAAATATTTTCGGAGATGACGTGGATGTGGTTGACATGCATATTATTTCTGCTGACTCTAGTTTCCTAACCTTGACCTAGGCCTGAGCTATGACTTCAGCTAAGCTAAAAACAAACATTTTTTCTCAGTTTTTTCCCCCACTACTGTGTGGATTATAGGCTGACAACTTAGATGTACGGAAAATGTCATTGTCGACTTTTGTCTGGTCCGTGTCACCTTTTCATTCATTTGCCACAATATTGTCTGTATAAAACGTACTCAGATTGAATGGTGAATAGTCACTATCTGAGCCTGACTGTGTATATTACTACAATAGGCACTATTTCAATAGATTGATTGTTTTTTTAACTCGTGGAAAACTTATGAACAGTGAAACATGACCCAAATGATTTACCATCACTTTACTTATTCAAATGCCTGACACAAAAACCAGGAAAAGGGTGTGTCTCTTGACCCAGATATTTCAAGTAAATGGCTAAGTCACACAGCCAGTCATCAGCGAGTCCATAGGAAACACCATAGATAAAAGGGGCTGGGCGAGATTTTGGACCACCGATGAGTCAGAGGTAGATGTGGGATTGGCGCCTGAATAGCAGTTGCAGTGAGGAGGCATAGCATTCGAAGGGGAGGGGACACAGGCCAGCAACACAGGAAACGGTACTGAAAATGCCGATCAAGCAGGGGCTAAGAAACATAGATTAAAAATAGGAAGTTACACAAGGTACTTGGCCACAGGCTCGTGTATAAATTAGGATAAGTAATATAAGACAGTCGGGAAAGGGTGTGTTAGGTTTTCAAAGAAAAATCTCCCCGGGACAATTAAGCACCATACTGACTACTCCCGTCTGGGATGTTAAAACAATATCACATTTCAATATTTATCAAATTCTCTCATCAAAATTAAGCAAGCTGAAAGCAAAGAGCATTAATGATCAACCACTTTACACATATTCAGTGAAAATAATAATGTGTACAAATATTAGGATCAAAGCATTACAGTAAAAATGAAAACTGGCATGCTTTATTCATTTTATTATTCTTTTTTTCTTTATTCATTTTGTTTTTCAAAACTGGATTTTTTCTGCTTATTTTGTAGCGATTATTTTTTTCCAGTCTGTGTATAAGGCTACAGCCAAGCCTTTCTGCACCATAATTTCCAGATGATATGTCAAAGGATTACAGTATTATAGTATTACAAGAAAATGACTCATATCCCCTTCTACTTCAAAGCCCCATATATACCACAGAGAACAGCTCTCTCACACAGTTCCCTCCCAAGCGGCGAGCATGGCCAGACTGGATGTAACAGAGACCTTCCACAACATCGCCTTCCCTGGGCATCTGCACACTCAGGAGTCTCTCCACTACGCCGTCAACTTCCAGTTCCAGGACACAGACACACTCATTGTATCATATCCCAAGTCTGGTGAGTACGACAAATAAGCAAGGGTACAGAATAGATACCTGGCTTTAAACAGCATTTGATATTGTTGCAGAGCACTTGAGGAGTAAGATGTGTACCTCTATTATACTGTGATGGGACACTTAATCATTCCACTGTGGAAAAGGTGTGCCAACTGAATACCTGATTAGTAAAGTTAGCTTTGGATGAATCAGTCGAGTTAATAAAACAGTAGATTTCTTTTTTCTCTCGCAATACCAGGCACTACTTGGATGCAGCAGATTCTGACACTTTTGTACAGTCAGGGTGATGAAACTGTGTCCCGCACCATCCCAAACTGGGCACGGGCACCGTGGCTAGAGCAGTACTACTTCCCCAAAGTTCTGGAAACACTAAATGAGCCGCGGATCATCACCACCCATCTGCCGTACCACCTGCTGGCTCCTGTCCTCGAGGGATCTAAGGCCAAGGTACAGCCAGGAGCTGGATCTCTCCTTCAGAGAATCATCGTCCACCTGTCCTTTTTTGCTGATTCTTTACGGTAGTTAGGCTTTGTGAACCGCTGCACCTGCATGTACCGCTGTGCCACTAGTCATAAAGTCCTTATTACAGGACACTGTTCAACCTCAGGTCTTTCCTTTTCTCTCTGTCTTTTTCTGTCTCTGTTTCTCCTTCTCTCTCTGTCTTCACTCTCAGGTAATTTATGTTGCGAGGAATCCAAAAGATGTCATGGTGTCTTTTTATCACTTCCACAAAATAGCCAACTTCTTACCTAACCCTACCTCCTTTGATGAGTTTCTGGAACATTTTCTTGAGGGAACTGGTAAGTCATCTTGTTACATGGCGTCTCATGTTTTTACTTATTAACTTACTGCATTGTTACAAAATCTTACGCACTTTTTTTTTTCTTCGCAGTAAATTATGGTTCCTGGTTTGAACACGTGAAGGGCTGGACCAGTTCGAAAAGAAACAATCTCAACTTTCTCTACATAACTTATGAGGAGATGTGGGAGGTATGGTAATTCAGTTGGTTTGCATTTGTTAAACTGTATCTTGCATACAGCATGAAAGATCTCTTTGTTGTTTCTGGAGCACTTAGAATGTTACTTTGGGCACCCCCTGCCCCCTCATTTTTCAAAAATTAAATAAATAGCTAGCAAATAAAATCAGAAGATCATAGCTAGCTGGTTAGTGGATTATGCTCTTCAGCATCTCCTAAATAAGAAATGTGTTTGTATAATATTTAGTGTAGTGACTGTTTGTGGCCCAAAGGGGGCCCCCAAACATCAGGGGCCCCAGACCAATGCATGGTTTACCACCATTCCCTATCTGGGTGAGACCATTGATGGCTAGAGCAAAAAGATGACCACATTTGCAGGACCTCAAAGGCTCGCTGGAGAAGATCAGCACTTTCCTCCAGCATCCCCTGATTTTGGATGACATACAGAAGATTCAGAAGCACTGCACCTTCGCCAGTATGAGGGAGAACCCTATGGTGAACTACACCACAGTCGACAAGGAGATCATGGACCATAGCAAGGGGAAGTTCATGAGAAAGGGTGAGCCAGCTGAGATCTCAGCGCTTCTCAAGTCAGATCATTTTGACACCTTCCTAAATCTGGAAATTAAAAAAATCATTGGTGTTACATTGACAGGGAAAGTCGGGGACTGGAAGAACACTTTTACCCCAGAGCAGAATCAACATTTTGAAAATATCTTCAGTTCAAAAATGAAGAATTCACACCTGAAGTTCACCTGGAATATCCAAAGTGACCAATCAACGCAGTGGAGAATCAGCCACTGTTCTGGCCTCCAAAGTCTCAAAACTCAACCTTTCGAGCGAACGGGTGTTGTGCAGACGCGAATGTGTAGGGAGGATGAGACTAATACCACCATAGCAAAGGGGTTTAACCAGTTTTCACGCCAAGCACACAATAATAATTATTAGCACTTTTCATACATGTAATGTAGCTCAAAGTGCAAATGTAGAATTCACACCTGAATTTCTTCTGAGACATCCCTTACAAAAATGAAAATACTGCACTGCAGTATTTTTGTTGGGATGTGAAGCAGTTGGCGACCACTGCTGTAGAGCACAAGAAATAGAGCAAGTCTTTGTCAACAAAATGTGTAAAAAACGTCTCATCCCTTAAACAGTTGTAAAAAAAAATGCAGGTTTCTTTGAATGAGTATTAAATCATTAGTGATATGTGTTTGATTAAAACTGCATTAAAATAGCTAACAGCATGCATGTACACACAGACAGCCTCAGAGAACAATTTCCACCACGATTTTCTCAGAATAAGTGTGAAGAATATGCAGCCTGGGGGAGGCGTGGTCCATGTGTGGGTTTGGGCTCATCAGAAGGTCACCAGTTTAAATCCCAGAGTTAGCAGAGCGATGTCACCACTGGGGCCCTGAGCAGGCCCGAGGAGAGGGGGGTGCAGCCAGTACATCGCTCCAGGGCCTATGCAGCTCAAGGGGGCCCATGAAGCCCAACGCATCCCATAATTATTATTATACAGTGATCCCCAGCTATACTGCGGTTCAGCTATTGCGCCCCCCACTGTATCGCGGATTTTTCTGTGGAACATATGTAATGTTCTATCGCGGAAATCTGCGGTATTATAGTGATCGTTTTTATGGGTTTTTGACAACTTTTTACGTTGAAATAAGCATTTTTCTATGCTAAACTATTAACAACAATGTATTACTGTATTTATAACATATCATAACATTATTATAACATACCTGTACTGTATATAAATAAAAATGGAGTAAAAATTCAATATGTACATCCTACCTGTAGTGTACTTTGCAGCCTATTCATAACAAAGCATACGGTTTTCAGCAGACACTATGTGTGCTAGACAAAAATTTGTTATAACAATATTAAAATTTATAATAACTAACATATACGTAACTTTTAAGCAATACGCTAGTAAATCATAAAACATACGTACAGGAATACGTAGACATGCAGAGTCGCAATTCATGATGAAATCTACATACGCTTTCATGTGTCACTACACGTGCTAGACAACACTTTGGTAGAACAATAACTTATTATAATTTATAACTATAGCATAACTAAATATACATATATATTACATATTATTATTATTATTATTATGTTACTCATATCCTTAGCCCGACATTCACATATTATGTGTTCACAAAGTGTGTTTTAATAAGTTTACATGTGTTTGAAGTGTGTGGGAGGGGTATGTTAAGGCTTAAACTATATATTAAAAAAAAATTATTTATATGGTCTTTCTATATCGCGGATTTTCACCTTTCGCTGATGGGTCTGGCAAAACAGATTAATTTTGATTATGTAATTCAGAGTTTCGCCAGGAAAAAGGCCAGGAAAGCACCTTTGTTCAACAGACAATAAATGCTATTATAAACATCTTTTACTATTATAAATATATTACTTTATTATTACATTTATACCTATACATACTTATCTAAATATATCAATGCAATCTACAATTGTTAAAAGTAAATAATATTATAGAATTTTGTATAAGGGCCCACACACCTTCTTCGTACCGGGGCCCAGATTTTCTCTCGGCGGCCCTGGCCCTGAGCAAGACCCTTAACCCCAATTGCTCTAGGACTGGACTGGCTTTCTCAAAAAATGTCTCTTTGGATAAAAGCGTCTGTTGAATCAATAAAATGTAAATGTAATGTTTCTTTGCACATATTAGGCCTCTCATTACCAAATGAGCATAACTTGTAATGTTGTCGGTCTGTCAGTCTGTTTAGGATAATATAGGCGAAAACCAGAGTAACTGGAGGAAACCCACATAAACAAAAGGGAAAAGCTTAGACATTCGAACCACACCCACAAGCCTGGAGATGCACGGCTGCAGTGGTGCCCCCTAACCCACTGCCCTGCCCAAAAACCTTGCCCTGTTTTAGAGGCACAACCTCACTGTAATCAAAACGACATGACTGGTATTTCTCTGTGCTGTTCTATCACAAGTTCCTTGGAGACCTTATGAAGGAGAGGACAAGTAGAGAAGGTTGTCAGGAAAAAGTTAAAAATTAGAATGAAAGACATTATAATTGAGAAATTGTATAATATTACAAAAATACGTTTTAATTAAAAGTACAGTTCCAGTCAAAAGTTTGTCTCTATTTTAGTTATTGATTTTATAGTAAAAGGTTTCAAGGCAATGATGTAATACGTATCAAATACAGCACCAACCAAGAGTGTTCAATATCTCAAAAATGTAGCCTCTTCAGAAGAGCGGCTTTCTGCTTCAACATCAGCAGTGCAGACTCTTATCACTCCTTCAAAGATCTTCCAGATGTAGAAACCTGCAGTGCTTCTCCAACAGTCCAGAAGAAGTTTCCATAAATTCTGGGAACATATTTGCTACCTTGCTGTTACTCTTCGATTCAGCTCATCCCAAACCAGCTCTATAGCTCTTATGTCGGGGGGTTGTGGGGGCCAGGTCATGTGTCGCTGCAGTCCATCTCTTTCCTTGTTCACAAGATAATACAGTATTTACACATCCTGGAGGTACACTTTGGTAATGATTCTCAGTAGGTGTGTCCAGACTTTTGATTCATATGGTATAAATTTTGATACAAACATGCAAAGATTATTTTCAACATGACTCAGTATCAAGTGTAATAACAATATCATGCAAATGTTATATTTAATTTATATTTATATTTTATTTTTTTGGTAGTATATGATTTTGGATTTATAAAAAAACATCTATAAAGGTCATTTCGGTGTCCTTCAGTGTCACATCAGCAGACAGAACAAAACTATATCTGGACATTTGAGGAACATGAATAACCTTCCTCTCTTTGCTGAGAGCTGATGTCTGCTTCGCTGAAAGGAACCTCTGTGTACAGACACATTAATGTCTCGATTATGAATCGTCATCTGAGACGTCAGAAATAGGGAAACTCAAGAAGGACAACAGAAGAGGAAGCAGAGAGGCGATAGAAAAATAGCAGGATATGAATCAGACTTAATTATTCCAGCTTGATTACATTGACCTGAGGGTAAACTATGACATACATACATGTCAGACGGGGAGGGAAGGTGACATCCTGTGCATAGGTCTCTTCATAAAGCAGGTACATAAAATCAGCTAGTTAAGATGCAAAAAGGCGAGTTGCTATTGGTAGCCAGCAAATCCTGGCTGCTCAGAGCTCCGTGTCACGTCACCCCACACAGTTTGGATATGTGCTTCCTCAATAGTGGAATGAGCTGCCGAACCACATCAAGTCATCAGACTCCCTCTCCACCTTCAAGAAAGTTTTTGTGTAGCTCCTGCTCCAATACTGTTCACACTTTCACTGGAAGCTCAGCCTAACCTTGCTTAAGCCTAATCGACTACACGTATGTTTGTAATGTGCTATTTGCCTCACTTGCATGTCACTTTGGACAAAAGCTTCTGCTAAATATGTAAGTGTAAATATTAGATTGATGAAAAATGATAATGAGATATCAATTATCAACCATAAATTATTAAAGACCTAATTATTACTATCGATCTGATCTCATTTGATACTCACATTAAAAATATTCTGAGAACAGGGAATTTTACTGGGAAACACAGCCAAGCTTAGGAGATTCATCTGTCAATGATGCTGAAAAATCAGTGCATGCGTTTATTCCTTCATGATTATTGCAACACTGTACTCTTTGGCTGCTCTTTAGTGTTCCTAAATGGACATCAGTTAGCTGACAAGAACTGACAAAACCAAGAAGTTCCATATTGAATATAAATTGTTGTTGCAAGACTAGCATGTTCTTTTATCAGGCAGGATGTGGCTCCGTGGGCTAAGCTGGTGTGTCTGTAGTCAGAAGGTTGCTGGTTCAAACCCAGCCTCAGCACATCTCTGGCCTTGGTTTCCTGGACGCTACTGCTGAGGGAGGTGTAAAAAGAGAATTTCCCTGCCAAGATCAATAAATGTATTTTATTATGAATTCTCTTATAATCCCTCTCTTGCTTTGATCACAAGTAGTGGGTTACCCAGTATTTCCTGAAGTTAAAAACTCACATCAGAGAACAAAGCATCTGTGTGTGAAATTCCCCAAATGTGTAACAGCCTTCCCGCAGATGTTTTTGAATTCAATGCTCAAAACTAGGTTAAAAACCTTTGATAAGATAGTTAGATAAGCCTGTCACACAACCGACACATTTCCGTCTCTTGCTAACACATTGCTTTCCATCTCTCCACAATAAAGATCACTGTACCTGCATATTTTAACATCAAGCTACTGCCAAACGGTGGAGGTTAAGTTCCCTCTTTCAGACCTTGTTTCCCCTCAAGGTTTTTTTCTACTGTGCAGTTTTTTCTGTAGTATGGGGGGCGGGGTCTGAACCCAGATATCTTTAAATGTGGTATCCATATGACGTTAATGATTAAGACAGACAAAACCATTACAGGGATACAAATGAATGTATCCATTATGATGGCTAAGATTACTGGAACTCTTTTGTCCAGTGACCTAATCCAGGATATGTAGATCGATTAGTCTCATCTAGTTACATTGCAGTATGTCTGGGACGTCACTGAGGGTATAAGACTGTTCTCATATTAAATATACTCCATGTAGAAGCTTACTACCCATGGCACCTTCTTTTCTACCAACCCTAACCTGGTTCAGATCGTGAGCTCTCACGTTCAACATCATCTCTAATTGATTGGGGAAATATTGCAGGTGAGGACCTTTCTGTCCAAGCATATTCAAAACCCAGCTAACAATCTGATATCTGTTTCCGTCCAGCTCCCTCTGTATGTTGTAACACAGCCCCAGAAAGTCACTTATAATGTAAATTTGTTTTTTGAGACCTAAAACCACCCAAGTTTTTTCAAGTGTCTTAAAGTAGGGTGACTGGCCTTAACAGTTTTAGGCTACTTCAACATTGCTACATTTTCGTTTAAAAATGAAAAAAAAAAAAGGTTTCAAATGAAATGAAATGAGCAAAAACGTATATGATGTAACTATTAGCCTACACTGGGTAAGTGCACAGCGACAAAGTGACCGGTAAATTAGTCTCATTTCAGGGACTGCAGCCATTTAAGGTTTCATTTGAAGACCCAATGCATCACAGTGGTGCAACAAGGCTGTCCCATTTCAAAGGCTCTTTCAAATGCGTCCTTCTGTTTTCCGGGCCATGAAGGATACACCTGATGGATCCTTCACAGCACAACCTATCCCAAGATTAGGATGCGGATTTTTAGAAGGATGCGGCCTACAAAGGCTACGCTGACTGTGTCCGTATCCTGAAATGGGAATTCAGGAGCTGCATCCTTCTAAGGCTGCATTTGAAGACTGATTGTACCACAGCGGCGCAACAAAGCCCATCCCTTTTTTCGAAGGTTCCTTCAAATGCAGCCTAGAAATGTATTATTCTTTTGCCGAGATGCCAAGAATCATTGTGCAAACTTTCGAAGGATGCAGCCTACAGGGGACACAGGGGCCACAAAGACCATGTCCTTCAAGGGATGCGGCCTACAGGGGCCACAGAGACCATGTCCTTCAAGGGATGCGGCCTACAGGGGCCACAGAGACCATGTCCTTCAAGGGATGCGGCCTCTGAATTCGGACACAGTAAATGAATCTTAGGATATGTTGGGCTGCAAATGAAAAGAAGTAAGTATTTCTAGACCATATTTGAAGGAGCCTTCGAAATGGGACAGCCTTGTCATGTCGCTGGGACGTATTCAGTCTTTGAATGCAACCTTTGAAGGACACAGCCCCTAAATTCAGACACACCTGATGAGTAGGGATCAATCAGGGTGCCTTTAGCGTTTAAGCTTTCAAAAGCATTCATGTTCACTCATTCACACTGCAACTGTAAAGTGGAGTTTTCAGGAGTGTAAAGCTGTGAGAATGTTTACTAAAGTCTCTGTCTTTGGGAGCTGAAAACTCCAGAGTAGTGGGGACCAAAGGCAAAAATGCAAACTAATGTTGTGGACGTAGCATGTCAGGTCTGCTTTGGTGGTTTGTATATTGGATCAGGGTCTTAACTGTGTAAAGTGTGTTTATGGTGCATCAGAAGGCACATTTCACACTTGAATCTAGAAGCTGAGCCCTTTCAGCTTCCCTTTAAAAATGGATCATGTATATAATGACAAGCAATGGTTAAGTAGCTAAATTTACAGTAACCAGCTGACCACACATCCACACCTACACCATGCTGTCGCTGACATTTGACAAAATAAGTTTTCCTTTCAGCCCTTTAATCTTCCCCTCTAAGATCTCATGACATTTTTCTGAAACTTTGCTGTGAATAGATGCACCAGGTACTTCCCCAGCATGTAAAAAAATACCTTACTCATACACACAGGCTTTTTTCAACTTTGACAAGAAACGCCCTTTGTATATAGTATTACACAGTTGTGGGAGGAGCATGGACAGATGTTTTGAGCTCATGGTGCTAAAAGTAAGTCTCAAGTTCGAGTTTCAAGTTTCAAATGTTCATTGCCATATGTACAATGTACTGGTACAAAGTACAATGAACTTCATTTCCTGGAATACCTTCTTGGAAACTATAACCGGCAACAATCGACATGTAGTGCAACAATATAATTAGCAGTCAAAGTATAGTGCAAAATTATGAGAACACAAACTGTACAGTATATACAAACTCCGAAACATTAACACACAGGATATATAAGGTATTAGTGGATCATGGCAATAAGCCATTAGTGAAGTGTCAAAGTGTCAAAATGTAATATTGCAATAAGATGCATGTAGAATTCACAACAGTTATGAGTTTGAAGCTTGTTTTCAGTCTTATTAAAATCGGAATAACCAATAGACTTTACTGATGTTTTGTATCAACAGTAGCTTATTACCCAGCGACAGGGAACGTTCCCAGAACGTTAGCCAATGTTATGTAAAGATCTTCTCAAAGTGAATGTTCTCACTGTAACGTTAATGGAACATTTTACATTTTAACAAAGGTTATGTCAATGTTAGCATGATAACATTATTGCCTGAACATGTTTTTAATGTAATTAATATTGAAAAATATATTAAAATGTTATTGTGATATATGGGTAGTGTGAATATTGTGAAAATGGGACACCTGGCAAAATCGCAGAGGCAAACTTTGCAGTTAATACATGTGTTTAGTAATACTTTATTTTCTCTTGTATCTCTTACATGCTCCTACAATAATTATGTTACTATGAGAATCACCTGACATGTGCCTTTGGGGTGAATTTGACCCCAGGGTAGGCGTGAGAGTTAAATAGTGTTTAAGGGGCATTAAAGTATTTAGAATGGTACCCAGATTCAAGACATTAACCCACGCACTTAGAGGTGGGAAAGGAAAGTGCTACCCGCCACTCTACCTTGCCCTTGATTGATTTGTTTGTTAATATTCTTAGTAGCTTTTCAGTAATGGTGTAACATTCTGGGAACATCAAGAAAACTGGACACTTTGAACGTTTCCATACCTTAATCATAACGCTCGATAAACGTTGCTAGAATGAAAAATAGTTGGCTGGGTAACAGCTAACAAGAAAACAAGTAGGGAAGCATAGGCTGCTGAAGGCTGAAAGCACTCTCACGGTATCAGCAACGTGAAGCTCAGCCACAATAAGGAATGACAGCAAACAGGGCGTTGTGCTAGGAAACGGAGATCAAGTACATAACAGTTACGGACTGCGAGGCATCATATTGTAGTGGGTGTGTGCGCCTTTTTCATAAAATCTGAGAAGGCAGGTCTTTTCAAAAATGTAAATCAGACTTTACTGACATCCACCACCATTCACAGTAACATAAGCCAACAGTTCAAGTGACATTGCACTTACGGTTACACACATTCTACAGAAAATATGACAGGGTTAGGATATTTCCTATAAATGCACAGATTACTGTACATGGTACACTATTTACAGATCATGCGGTGCGGTACAAAGCATGCTGGTATCTTTATAATTGGTCCTGCCAGCCAACCCCACAGAGCCACGATATTTTGAAATTACAAATTTACTTGTGCTGTTTTAAAAGCGATTTAAACAAACAAAAACACTATGGTTTTCTTTGACGAAACTTATAGGCATGGCTGCTCCACCCTGCAGTATTCTGACACTGCTTCACCGCCAGCAACCACTGGGGGTTCTGAAACACCCTCAGCACTACTGCTGACCTCTACATAGTATTCAGTTCAGTTCAGTTCAATTCAATTTTATTTGTAAAGCGCATTTTCACAACATTACAGTCTCAAAGTGCTGTCCAAAGCCCCCGGTGAGCAGGCCAGAGACAACAATGGCAAGGAAAAACTCCCTAGAAGGAAGAAACCTTGGGGGGAACCAGACTCAAAGGCGGAGCCTATCCTCCAGGGGGCGGCAGAGGAAGTCAAAAGAACAGGATGGCAAAATCCTAATTTACACCGTGCAAATTTTAAGATTTGAGTTTCAATGAGGGGGACAAGGAAGGAGATGACAGGCAGGTGCTGCTTATGATAGCAGAATGAACAGTGGTACAGCAGCAGGGAAGGAAGGAGAGACATCACAGGGACAAGGGCGGGTAGTACAAGACAACCTATACCTCATTCATTCATTCATTCATTCATCATTCATCCATTTATCTTCTATACTGCTTGTCCTATACAGGGTCACAGGGCTCTGGAACCTATCATGGAAACAATGGCCACAATGCAGGGAATAACCCAGGATGGGGCGCCAACCCACTTTTATGAAGAACAGTGTTTATCATTTTTATAGATTCATAGTAATACAAAGTAAAATATCGCAAATACATATTTAAAACTGTGTCCAAAAAATGCTGATTAACCTGTTGGAATGGTCAGATGTTTCAAAACCCCAGAACTGAACTATTACACACATCAATTGTCATACTGATTCAGCTCTTTAGCTATCAAATGGAAAGAGAGATGGTTTCTCACAAAGGCTGCTCAGCCAAAGGTCTCGTTCATTGACATGCAGCCCACGTGAAGCAGTGGCTCCTTCAGTTACGTTAATTTCTCCCTGTCTTACAGCTGCTCTCTCCATCTGTCATTAAATGTTATTTAGCTGTGGCCCTTGTTTAGGCTCCAGGTATAGTACAGAGCAGGGTTTCCCAATCCAGTCTTCGGGGACCCACAATCAGTTCATGTTTTTGCTCCCTCTGAGCTCCCTACCAGACAGTCCTTGTTTATGCTTCCTCCCAGCTCTCAGGAGGGAGCAAAAACATGGACTAACTGTGTGTCCCCAAGGACCAGATTAGGAAACATTGCAGGCACCACACAACCCCATTTTTCAAAGCACCTGCATCATCTGAAAATGTAACTTTTTTTTTTACATTTAATTTCCCCTAAACATATAAAAGATTCACCCAGGAAATGAAACCCATGTTAGACTTGTGGGTGGCTTCCACACTTTTTTCTTTTCTGTAAGAAGACACATCACAATGATGGTGACCTACCTCTGAGAAAAGCTGTGTGAAAACAGGAAGCGTGGGGCCTTTGGTCCTTTATGTGTATCTTCATCCCTGGCTACGTGCAAAGTCTGCCCACCTGTCGACTGGTGCACAACAGGTAACCATGTGCCGATCACAATGAGGCAATTGCTCTGTAATTAAATTTCTGGGTTCAGTGCGTAGAAGATGGAAATTTCTCTATTTAATTCACCTGCTCTGAACAGACAAAGAAAATTCACTGACACTTCTCTCTGTACATAAGATTTCTTGTATTTGCAGAGTGTACTTAGAGCTCAAAGCGGCAGTTTATCCCTGTGCCAAAAAGTGAACCCCAGAACAAGGAAAATGAGTATCTTATACACCATTAAACTGTAGCCCTAGGGCCATCCTCTTCCATTCTATTGGTGGGCTTGGTCAGGTCTTCATCTCATGGGGTCTGCGTAATCCCCCCATGACTTGCATCCTTCACTTTGCACAACACGTTTTATGGCTCCAGCTATCTCATCTCCCGCATTCCTTAGAGGGTCACGGTGCCTAGGACCTTGTACCACCAGACAAACCATCATTGAAACTTCTTTAATCTCTCCAGCCACTTAATACACACGTCCCTCAGACTCAGCAATGATATATGAACGATTACTTGATCACTGCAATCAGCCTTCAACACACTTATTATAATTAAATTCTAGAATGACCATCTCAATCACTATCTTCCATAGTGGAAAATAGTCAGCTGATATATGTATTAAAGCAGCTGCTAAGGTTATATAGCACTTTCCCTCATTCTTCCTGCCGGTCAGATTGCCTCGCGTGGATGTTTCCTGTTCTCTCTCAGGCCTGTTGAGGAGGCTTCTCGCTTTTAGAAAGGTCACAGACAAATAGTCTCAGTGCCAGTAGCCCAAGCATACCTTTAAGATAACACAGCACATAGAAAGTACATTCAGACATTTATCTTATTCTCTTTAGCCTAAAACACAAATTAATCCCACTAAGCCCCCACCCAGAATATCCCACACCTATTTTCCTCAAAAAGTCCTTCTACACATGAAATGTGCTGTTCACAGAATATTTGAGTCTGCATCATCGAAGCCTTCCAGGTCCTACTCCCAGTTGGGGTAATGGTAATTCACATCTTCCCATATCTTGTGGAGGCATGATGTAGCGAAATAGGAAATAGGTAGTTAGAGGTAGTTAATGCAAGTAGAATGCCAAAAAGCAGGTTACTTTACTCCAACCTCTCTAACACACCTGATAACCCACGCCGATAAAAACTCCTGGCTTGGGCATGCGCAGCCACCCCACACTTATGAGCCTGGGTAAAAGAGAGTGTGAATTCTGTCTAGACAGTAGTAGCCACTATACACCCACACCCCAGAATTCACAAAGTCAGACCGGTCCAACTTTCGAGGAAGCCGCACCACCTGACCAGAATGAGTCACAGCAGGTTGGGAGGGTGGGGAGGTATGTCAGTGAGGGGGGGGGTCCTGCTGCGGTGTCCAATTTGCAGGCTTCAGACAGTCTACTGAAACCGGGTCTGGCTTGCTCCCACCCCCCAGCGTGAAAAACTTGCCCCCGGATCGCAGCACACCGAACAGTCCATCGTAAGGCGCTCGCAACGGGCCCCGATGAGCCAGAATATAGCCCCCTCTGCATGGGTGGATCAGGGCTGTGGTGTTGCAGGTGTTCTCCAGAGACTCAAGCCCAAGGCAGAAGCGCAAACAGAGTTCCGTTTTCCATCAAGGAGCAGGGATATTATTTATCCATGCAATGCCCATTACTTACAGTACAGGAATGAGACAGGCACGTGATTCCTATCATTTAAAAACCTGCCATTGTGTACACAGCTACTGTACGTCTTTTACATTCTACCTGTGTCTGCGAAAGGGGACTACACTCAACCTTCATCAGCACCATTTCCTGTGTCATGGAAACCCTAGATAAACATCTTAGAGCACAAAATTACAACTACAAAACATCAGTTTATTCCAGTATATATTATTTGCGTGTCTACTGAAGTCACTTTACCTATGATTTAATTATTCCTGTTGGTCAGTTGTACTTACTCTGGGAAGAATTTAATTTAAATAAAATGAACAATGAGCTTTTACGCCACATACTAAGCTTTGGTATTTAAATAATAATAGATGAATCTTTGTGCGTTAAGGCCCTCTTCTGGTAAATTAGTGTTACTGTATTCATTTCTCTTAAACACCAACTCAACCCGCAAAGACAAGCGGTAGAAATGAGTTTCCTCCGCAGGGTGTCTGGGCTCAGCCTTAGGGATAGGGTGAGGAGCTCGGACATTCAGGAGGGGTTCAAAGTAAAGCCACTACTCCGCTGCATCGAAAGGAGCCGGTTGAGGTGGTTGGGGCGTCTATCTAGGATGCCTCCTGGCAGCTCCCTGGGGAGGTGTTTTGGCCATGTCGAATAAGGAGGAGACCCCAGGACAGACTCAGGACACACTGGAGAGATTATATCTGTTGGCTGGCCTGGGAACACCTGGAATTCCCCCGGAGGAGCTGGAGGAGGTGGTTGGTGAGAGGGAGGTCTGGGCATCCCTGCTTAGACTGCTGCCCCCATGGCCCAACCCCAGACAAGGTGCAGAAAATCATTGGATGGATGAATGGATGGATGGATGGATGGATGGGTATTAAACTGAAAGGCAGAAAGGTTAAACCAACACTTTGAGTCTGGAAAGAAAGCCAAATGTTCAAGTCCAGTTGTGAAACTCATGAGCCTGAATAGTACTAGAAAATATCCACCTATCCACAGTCTCAGTCAATACTAGGACACATGCTCATGAGAATCACTGTTTATTGACCTAATATTTGGACAGAGAAGGCTGCTCAGTTGTTTCATACTGACAGGACTGAAGGTGACGAAGAAGGCCCCTTCACATTATATACTCATTAAGTGATCTCACTATTTCCATTTCTGTTATTTGGTCAATGCAGATTGAGATTAGAACATTGTTGCTATGATGCATTTGGAGAACACCTCAGAGTGGAGAAGTGGTACCGCTATACTCAGTTTAATGGCGACTGGCTCACTGCTTTGAATATAAGTAGTTCATGAGTGTGTTGCGCTGCTCTGAGAGCGTTTCAGAATCGCCACGCATGACGCTGTTGATCCAAGGCACGTAGGCGGACAGCTTCGCATATACGGCATGTTTCCTCATCGTGCAAGTTTTATCATAAGAGAGGATTCCGGCAGCATACACCCTTCCGGTGCCGGCATCCTGGACCGCCAAAGCACCCCCTGCATCGCCGAAGCACACGTTCTCATGGAAGGCACTGGTACTGGTGCAGAACACCTTCTTGTCCACTTTGGGGCCATCGCTCCTGCCCTCGTACTCCTGCCTACAGGCCTCGTGGTTCGCCACGGGCAGAATTATGTATTTCAGCTGATTGGCAGGGGTTAAGAGAGCACCCCACCCCCACCCAGCTAAAACACCGCGCATCCCCTCTGTCTCTGCGAAGTTGTCACCCTGCTCCGGCAGTGGGATTGGCATCACAGTCTTACTGAAGGTCACAGGCTCCTTAAGCTTAATCAGAGCCAGGTCATTTTCCCAGACGTTGGTCTTTCGGAAGTCTGGATGCAGCACCACCTGTGTGGGACAGGAAGTAGCATGTGTTAGCACCTTTAGCCTTTATTCATGCCTTTGAGGAAATTGTCTTTTCGTCTATCCCATCTCGCTCTTCATCAGCCACACAGGTGAGAGCAAGAATGAGAGTCACAGCACAGGGTCAGCCAGTCCATGGAGTAATTGGGGTTAATGGTCTTGCTCAAGGGCCCAACAGCAGCATCACTTTGCCAGCCGCAGGATTTGAACCAGCAACGAGCTCAGGGTCTTAACCCACAGAGACTCACACTGCCCCCATACTGACCCCCTACTAAAGCTGTTAAGAATCACCTCATGTGTAAGAAATCTAACAATATGTTATCATCTGTCTCGGGGTCAGGTCAGGTCAGGTTGGGGAGCACCGCAAAACTCCTTGGGATCCCGGCTCTCAACCCCCCAGGCAAACACACGGTCCAGTCCCACCATCCGGAAATGGCATCCATCTGCCGCAGCCAGGTATTACGTGGGCGTCCCCTTGGCCCGGTCCAGCTGCTTGGATCCCCAGCATTGAGGATCCTGTGAGCTGGATCACCCTCAGGGACACGCGTTACATGGCCAAACTGCTATAACTGATGCTCCCTCACAAGTAACCGCCACTCCCTGAGTAACCGCTCATTCGACGCAAAGTCGAACCAGCGGTGCCCAAGGATTCTCCAAAGAAACACAGTACCGAAGGACTCCAGTCTTCTTCTCAGCTTACTGGGTAGCGTCCATGTCTAACAGCCATACAGCAAGACAGGGAGCACCAGGACTCTAAAGACTTGGACCTTCGTCCTCTTGCAAAGATATCGGGAGCACCACACACCCCTTTCCAGCGACTTCATGACCCCCCATGCTCTTCCAATCTGTCTGCTGACTTCATAGGAAGAGTCACCAGAGATGTGAATGTCGCTGCCGAGGTAGGTAAATCTCTCTACGAGGTTGACAGTCTCCCCGCAGACACAGTCTGTGCCTAAGAAGTCATTAAGTCATCTTGCCTCTGTCTCAGGGCAAAACAGAAAAGGGGAGCTTCTGTGTCTTCTCTGGAGTTAATTTACTTTTGCTGCAGTATCTTACCACTCTCTGTGAGATGCCCATAAAAGAGTGAGCTGTATTGCCTAGTTTCTATGTAATCAAAATTCACATTCTGTCACTGATAATTACTGGTTAAGAAGAGCATTTGCATTAGGTGTTATTAGTTTTACGATTTCTCTTATGGGACAGAATACAGGGATCAGCTCAAATAAATCTGATGTCACCTGCTAGGAGGCAGAAAGAAGGAGTCTCCACCTGCTCTCACCTTCTCCACCTCTGCCTGGTTGGAGGAATTGGCCAGAACGCGGTCGGTGATGCCCACATACACCTTTGGGATGGAGTGTTTCTCCCAGCTGTCGCTCGGATACGCAGGGGGTGGTCGAGTCTTGTTGACAAAGAGGTTCCTGGCAGCAGTCAGCACCCAGCGGTGTGAGATCAGCACCCCGCCCGCATAGCCGCCGTCAAAGGCGGTGTCCCCCAGATAGACCATGACCTGCCAGGGGATGTGGGGTGCCACCAAGCCGCCCACTGTGCGTCGAGACCGCTGGCCTGCATGGTGCGAGAGCGGAAGATGGTTACAGACATGCATAGGCATCCTTTGGTAACAACGGGGGGGGGAGACATTTGCTATTGGGGTCCCCAATTTTTTTCCAGAGGGCCAAATTCCATCAGCAACACAAGACCAAGGGCCATTGCATGTGAAAGAAATTGCTGGTAAGGTGGGGGTGTTGGTCCCCAAGCAATTAAGCTTGCCAACTTCGGAGGGGAGGTTGTCCCAAAGATTTTTTCTTTTGTTCCTCATGTGGATTCACACTTAAAATGTTTGCATTATAATTTCCACAGCCTTTCCATGTGTGTGTATGTGTGTGTGTGTGTGTATGTATCTGTGAGTTATGGCTTCAGTAAGTAAGACAAAACTTGCACAAGTCTAAAATTAGCTGTGTTCAGTTGGCGAATTGATCTATTGTATCTGTCACGGTCACATCATCCCAAAAAGCACTTTTCTGAGTGACAGGGGCCCTAAAATATCTGGAACATAATTATTGGACTGGTCTGGGTTGGAGGCCCAATATGATATGCTTTCATGGGGTGTAACATCTCTTGTGGCACCCCCGCCTGGTGACTGTTTTTGGTGTGTAAATCGCAGTGGGCTTCTGGCTGGAATCTGGTTAGCAGTGCCGCTGAGGAATAGCCAAAATTTAGCGGCAGAGGGGACAGAGTACCGGAAAGATGGGGCTGGTGTGCATCCGTGGCCAGAATGCTGCTCGTCAGGCAGACGCAGGAGAGAAGGAGAGTCTGTGCCCAGGACCTTGGCAAGACAAAGACAGACATGGGCAGTGTGAGTAACACAGACCGAATTACCTACATATAAAAACAGCCAGTAGCGCCTCATCAAGAATGACATCACAGCACATAATTCATCGCAGGTCTTAGGCAAGACCCATATTCTTACTCTTTAGCACAGAATAAGTTCCCCTTTGTGTTAAAGTTTAATTCATAAATTACAGGTTTTCAGATGTTTAAAACATATGAAATATCCAGTGATACAAATTTTGCACTGTGAAATTCACTTTAGATATTACTGTGTTAAATACTGATAATAATAAAAATAATAATATTAATACTATTGCATACACACACACATAAATACATGCATAGATGCATAAATACCTCATTGTGCGATGAACTCCACTGTCAGTGTTCAGCTGTGATCTCAGTGACAACAGGACTGGACTTTTATAGCAACTCTGTAATGCAACTTTGCCAAAATGTTTACTGGAACACAGAGCTTTTTCCTGATGATCAATAGTCCGGGGTTTTCCTGTCAGCAAGTCTCTGTGTACTGCTGTGTCTGTCTCTTTCGAAACGACGTATTGGAAGTGAGGTTGTTCGGGTTTTTGAAAGAGGATTTTGGGAATTTCGAATGTGATTTTCTTAATTAACCCTGGTCTATGTAGGGGTCCAGAGTATGAAGCTTCAAATGCAGTTGCAGTCTACATTAATATTATTTTTATTTACTTAATGATGATACAATGACTTGGCGTATTGATACAATTTTACTAAGAATAGACTACAATGGGACAACAACAACAATAATAATAAATGTACAATAGCGATGAGGATATTGTCATGATCAATCAGTATTTCTCTACCCTGGTCCCCTATATGACTGTACACATTTAACCAGATTATGTTGAGTCTCTTCATCTATTAATCTCGACCTGAAACTATTCGATAAATTTGAGTGACTGATAACCAGGGATAGATTAACTTATCTGAGGGCCATAGGCTGACATTAGCATGGACACTCAGGTTCTTCTAATTTAGCTAACCAAGGTGGGGTGTAGCCTGGGATGGAAAATACAGGCATATCACCTGCAGTTTAAAGCACGCAATCCATCTGAAGCCAAACAGGTTTGTGTCTGTCCCGTACTTGGATGGGAAACTAGGAAAGCTGGGTTTCTGCTGGCCGAGGTGCTGGTGTGGCCAACAGGGGAGCCCATCCTGTGGTCAGTGTGGGTCCCAGTATAGTGATGGTGAAGCTGTGCTGTTAAACTGGTGCTGTACTTTGGATGAAAGGTCATAAAAGATCTTTGGGTATCTTTCAAAGGCGTAGGGGGCTGGTACCCTGATGCCCGGGCTAAAATCGCCCACTGTGATCCATTCAGATCTGGCCTCCTAATCATTTCCAGTATCTAGCTGGTGAATTCTCTCCTGCCCCTTCACCACCTTAGCTACTGTGTGGTGAGCATACTGGTGTAGAATGGCTGCTGTCGCATTGTCCAGCTGGGTGCTGCAATGTGGCGGTGGCTGACCTGCCTTCCATTGGTTCAGAAAATTCTTCCATACACCATGGGTGTCTTACAGAGCTCTTTGTAAATGTGACATTCATTCTTTCATTAATCTGTCCCTGCTGATACCTACATGATATTTCCTAGTTGAACTATTATTAGTCTTTTTGGATGAAAGTTCCATGCACCATGATTGACAGTCCAATCACAAATCAAGGATGTTTTCAATCACATATATCCAGTATTTAGGGCCAGGGTTGGCCAACCTACACGCCAAAACTGAGTTTAAAAGGAGCATGTGTGATTTACTCATCTGAAATAAGCTGGTGCGTTCGAGTCACGGTATCAAACGTTTCTGTGTCGAAAGTTCTCAGCACTTTCAAGACACCAGGCTTTTGCACAATCCCACTGATGTTTGTTTAGAGTTGCACAAACTGAGATAACAGCTTTTTCCCCTAAATCGGGTAAAGGGGACATATCACGCAATTACTTACCTATTTTTTCATTAAAGATTTTATTAATAAATCATCAAAATGTAGAACAGTGAACGTTTAATGGCCTGAATACTACAGTGATTCAGGGCAGTTTTTGATGTACAACTAAGCTGTATTCTGTATTCAAGTTTATCTTCGATTTTTACAAATTTTATATTTGTATTTTGGAGACATATTATGCAATAATGATGTCAGTTTTACTTTGCATTTTTCTAGTCTACATTTGAGTTATCAGTATATTACTGTTTATTTTTTATTTCCTAGTGACCTGACAATCTCATAGTGTACTCTCTCTGCCATGATAAGGATTAAGTCAAAGTGACCCTTTGTGAAGGAGGAGATGCAATTAGTGCTTTGTGGAAATTGATGTTTTTCTGAGTCATGCAGCTTATATACTATATGAAACAGACCACAGGACTGAATTTATTATAATAGTAATTGATACTTTACACCTCCCCCAACGGGCCTTGCTGAAGGACCTCCAGACGTGCCAATGCCAGGCTTGAACCAACAACCTTCTGATTGCAGGCACAAAGACTTAACCCACTGAGTCACACACTATTATTAGCAGATGTATAACATTTGCAGCAATCTGTTGTACTCTATATATGGACCTTTCTGATTGCTAATTACCTTTATATCTGGATCTGTATTTGGTAAAACCCTCTGCAAAAGTGGGTCACTTCATCGCATTTACAGATGGAATGTTCTGGATGATTCACTTGTGTCCCAACCGTATGATCATCACTTGGTGGAGGTGGAGGTGGAGCTGAAGGCGTAAGGATTTGTGAAATAAAGTGCTGCTTGCGCCGAAAACCCGCTGCCCCTGCTGGCCTTCAATTCAGCCATTGCGCCTCCTTTATGCATTGAATTACATCATAATATCTTTTGTAGTGACATCATAACATCTACTACAAGGTTAACCCCCACATCATATGTGTCTGGCCTTAGGCTTTGAAAGTTTCACTTGTGTCTGACAGGAGAGAGTGTCTTGGTGAAGTCCTGCACTGTAACTGCCATTGGGTGCCTTGGAGAAGTGACCACTCACATCCACCTTAGCACCCATGTGCTCCTCCTCCAAGAAAATCCACATTTTTAATTAACAACAACAGCAACACTAATAATAATATAAAAATTCTGCTACTACTACTACTACTAATAATAATAATAATAATAATAAGAAGAAAAATCCATCTTCTAAGCTACTTATCTAGTGCTGGGTCTTGATTAATGAATGATAAAAGATATACATTCTTTGTCAACTGCTTTACAGAGAAAGAAAAAAGAAAAGAGCACTATCCTATGTTTTCTATTCAAAAAATGAATAAAAATGAATGTAACCATCCATCCATCCATCTATCCATCCATCATCTACCCATCTTCCAACTGCTTACCTAACAGAACACCTTCCTTTTATTTTCTGCCTTACAGAGGCAGAAAACAGTTTAAAAACAGGTTCAATAAAAGAGAATTGTTCTGTTTTCTGATAAAATAATAGACACAAATGAAATATAATGGGTAAAATGCCAACTAACAATGTCCAGGAAAAATCTTTGTGTGTGCCCTACCTTCTCGGATGATTAGCGCAATCGGCCCTGAAACACAATCACCAAACAGTAATCGGGTCTGAACTCAGATGGCTCCATTCTATTTATTACTGATCTACCATGGATGACGCAGAACCAGGGAACACTTAGTTAAATCTCTGACAACTAGATTTTTCTGATTCTTTCAAAGGATTGTGTGTGCGGGTTTTTGACTGTGGTGATGATCACAATATAGCATATAGTGTGTGCATAGTTTACCACAAATCCCTTTCTGTCGCCCTTTTGTTGTTGGTTCCTGGATACCTTCGCTTCTGCAGAGCCCAGGGTCCGGAACTCGCACACTGCTCCACAAACAGTATCTGTGAGAAGTTAATCGGCGACTGTCCACACAGTGGCACGTGTCATTCTTATTGTCCATTGTAGCCATGGAGCCACTGCACCCTACACTGTGTCCCCACTGTGTCTCACAGAGGAGTGTAACACTGTTAGCCTGATGCATTAATGGCATGTTTTCTCTCCCAGTGACCCTGCCTAGGAGGCTGGATGTGATTTTAAAAGCAGCGCAGCACAGCCCTGAGAAAGTCCCCAGCTGTGCCTGAAGCTTTTTGCTCTCTCTCGTTATGGCAACAACTCGAGCAGCAAAACATGCAGAGGTTGTGAGGGCAGTCGGTACAGGAGGGCGCGTGACACATGTGTTTTGCTAACTCATTCTCCCTTGAATATGGAAATACAGAAGTTAAATATGCAACGGGCCACTTCTGGACTTGTTAAGCTCAGCTGGATTGGCTGTAATAGCCCCTGGCCGGAACCACATCAGGGGTTTTGCGCCCTTACTTGCAAGTTTGCCTGGGTGTGACGGTAAACAGTATGACCTCCTGGTGACCGCGCATGAGGATGCATCAGGGATCACAAAACAGATCCCGGTGTTAAAACAAGGGCCATCTGCCTGGGGCATATTGCTCTGGTAGCTCACTGACATATCAGAGCTGACAGGTCGGATTGACAGACAGGAGGACACTTCTGTGACACAAGGCCTTCATGAAAGCTAAGCAGGTAAGAAGAAACATTTGAAAAGTAATACAAAATTAAACACATGAATGTGCTGGTGTCAGTGTATAGCTGCATTAAGAGAAAAAAGAAGTCACAAAAATTAATATCCAGACATTTCCGAACAGTGACTGTGATGTGTTTCCTCTGCATTTTCCTTGTCACTGTAAATTAGGACAGTCCTTGATGCCCAGTGCCCGATGAATTAATCCATTGTAGCTTGCACATGTCACCACATGGGTGTACTACCTCCTGTGCTGCTTTTCCTGCGTACTGATTGGTCCAGAGGCCACTTCCTGAGCACTGATCGGCCCAGGAACTTCTTCCTGAGTACTGATTGGTCCTGAGACTACCAATATCCCTAAGCTGGATTAGTAACATTTAATCAGACATACATATACAGTGAGTGGAGACCAAGAAGTCTATCTGGTTCTCTGCATCCCATTATTTTATTAATCCGACCATCATGTTGAGCTTCACCAGAGGGTAATGTGGATTTGACTCAGCTATGTACATGTGATACCCCAGGGATCGCGATGACAGGCTGGGTGCAGCACCACCAGCACCTTAAAAATGGAGATTTTGTGAGCAGGTTTTTGGCACGATATCATTGCCTTGTTGGATTTTAGCTTTGCATCATGCCAGTATGCTGTGTCTGCTAGGGATAGCTGTCTGTATCTGATTTAAAGCTCCACTGTATGCTACCTGTGTGCAACCATTTACCTTTCATTACAGCAAACTGAAGAGTCTCATCCCTGTATTTATCTCTTTTTCAAAAGAAATTCCATTCTTTTAGTGTGATCTATTGTACGAAGGGGATTGTTTTGGCCTGACTTTGTGACACGGAACTTTGATTTGATTTTCAGGCAGCAAGAATTTAAGCTGCCATTCAGGTCAGTGGGCTCTTCTTCTGTTTTCTGGTTTATTCCCAAATTAAATTCTGCGAAATACAATTATGAATATTTGACTGTCCAGCTGGTTTTCGTGTTTTGTTCTGGGTACTTCTGCAGGTCACTGAGCACCTTGTAACTTTCACCCAGTGCTACCCAAGTCATGTTAAAAAATGGCAGCAACAATAATTTGACTTGATTAATTATGACATCTTAAAATGTTGGTTATTACACGTCCTCGTTTCCTGTGCCAAGAGGAGGCTGTTAGTCTTTGAACAAACAATGAACCAATATTGAGAGAGAAAAAAAACACACTGTCATGTTTATGCAAAAGACACATTTAGGTTGATTTATTTCAATGTGGGCTTTAATTAATGATAGCAAACTCCATTCCTGTAAATAATATTTTTCCATCTACATAGCCATACTGTAGCAGTTCGGTATAGACATGAGCCAGCGTCGTCATTCTAATTTCAGGTTGTGACATAATCCCTAAAGGATTTGATGTGGCTCAGCGAGTTATACCTCTGATCAGGATGTTGTTTTGAATCCTGTGCTCAGTCATGTAGCCACATCTCTGTTGGGCCCTTGATGCCCCCATAAATGCCACTGGGGTGCTGGATGAACAGCTGACCCCCAAACTTCTCGTGAGTATGTCTTTAAAGGGAAGCAAGTTGGGGAAAAAAAACGCATTCCAATGAAATTGTCCTAATAAAACTTCCTTTTTTATTTTAGTGATCGTGTGACATGTGTGGTCAGCCACTGCCACATCCCTGTATGTGTGTGTATGTGCAGGGCAACACATATGACTTCATGGTATCACTGATACCACCAGCAGCCTTGTCCTGTTGGGGGTGTCATGGTCTAAACTGAGTGTAGGTTTGTCCATTGCCATGTGTCACTGATTCTGAGCCTGTTCGGTCACAGGTATGTAATAGAGAAAGTTTGAGAGTGACATAGCCTAGTGACTTCTCTGACCTATTGACTTCCTGGTCAGTGTGTAATGGCCATGTTTGGGGTGACTAGGAGACAGTGTGAGGAATAAAAGGGATAAAACGCCGGGGCCATGTAGGGCCAGAAAGGTATGGGCCAGTGACCATTCTGACCATATTTTCATAGACATCATCCCATGTCTGCATCAGGATATTGTGGTAACAGCTCCAAGACGGATTGGCCTCCCCACCTGAGTCCCGCTTCACTTGGGTCATGTGAGTGCAGACCCGGCAACTGTTGCCGGGGAAACATTCGCTAAAATGGAGAGGTGTAAACAAAGCACACATACGGGTTAAGGACTGTGGTGTCGGGGCGAAGAGGAAACCCCATTTGGAAAAGTCGGGAAAGACAGTAATTAATATACTGAGAAAATCAACGAAACTTAAAGAAATCAGATTTGTGTGATTATATGGGTGTGTTTTCTTTTAAGTGGTGTAAGAAGGGTGGTATATAAATGTGGGGAAAGGAGGGGTGTATTGCGGTGAGTTAAAGGTAGCCTGAGAGGGTATTCTGGAGAACCAGTAGCAGAGTTCGCTGTTCACTGAAAACTTGTGGGTTCGAGTCCCAGCATGAGCCCCTTCTACCCTGCCCTGATTCACATAAAACGACGCAGTCAACTCAACAGATAATGCAGTGTAATTGTTTGCAGTCAAGCTTATGTGAAACTGATATCCTTTTATTGTAATATTATAGTTGTTCAAAGAAACGTTTTTCTTTTGTTGATGTGAAAGAGTGTTGAATGGGCTCCTGTTTGACCTAGAGGGCCAATAGGGTGACTGTTGATTTCTAATTGTATTGATTTATTCTTCCTGTCCTTCAATCTGTATATGTTTTGGCATAAATGTCATTTTTCTGGAACTAGAGTCATTTATTTTTGTGCCGAAAGCCAGACCAGCAACATGATTATCTCTGCATCTTCTGTGCAATTTTTTTTCTTCAGTAAGAGAGACACATAGAGAGAAGCCCTGAGGTTTTCCAGACGCTCCTGCCAGTCTGAACTGAACTGGGTGCTACGATCAGAGGAATTCAGAACTGAAATCCACGGCCGTGATGACTGCCAGATGATTGGTGTCGGGATAGTGGTGGTGTTCTCGACTTATATGTGCGTGTGGTCTGGAAGTCGAGAGCTGTCATGGGAGGGAGTCGAAAAAGGATGGAAGGATGAGAGAAGGATGTGTGGTCCTCAGGGGAAGGGAGGCGTTGAGGGAGTACATAATCCGTGAGAGAAACTTATGGGAGGAGAGAAAGAGAAGGAGGAAAGGAAGGGGTGGTAGTATCAGGAGACTCCAGCTGTATGCTGTGCTCGTGGATGGGGGGTGGCAGAGAGATGGAGCGGGAGGGAGGGGGAGAGAGAGAACACACAAGAGGGAGGTAGAGCAGGGAAATCTGGAGAACATGAGCAATAAACTTGAGGTCCGCACACTGCCATGGACAGCATGGGTAGATGGCGGTTGATGCTCTTGTCGTTCTGTGACCTGGTTTGTCTTCTGGATGCACTTTGGGTTTAGTCTTTGGAGGGAGTTACAGCGCTTCATGCAAGGAGCCAAGAGTGGATATTTTCATAAATCCATTCATAACATGCAGGTGAGATGCACCTTTTTAAATGCAGGTCTCGTGTGTGTGTGTGTGTGTGTATTATATTTATATTACATTGTGGGGACCAAATGCCCCAGACAATGTAAGGAAAACCTGTTTTTTGATGTTGTGGGCACCATTTTTCAGGTCCCCACAAAGATCTGTAAATGCGATCAAAAAAGTGAAAATGCCAAAAATCTTGTATTTCGTTTGGTTACTTCTGGTTAAGGATAGGGCTGGGTAGGGGTTAAGGGTGTCATGTTGGGATTAAAGTTTTCCCTGCAGAAATGAATGGAGAGTCCCCACAAACACATAATTACAAACCTGTGTGTGTGTGTGGGGGGGGGGGGTTATATTTACCACATTGTGAGGACCAATCTGTTACTTTTTAGATTGTGGGGACATTTTTCACAATATAAACCTCAATTTTATTACAATCTGTGAATGCAGTCTAAAATCTAAAAATGCCTCGTATTTTGTTTGGTTACTTGTGGTTAAGGTTAGGGCTGGGTAGGGGTTAAGGTTGTCATTGTTGGGATTAGGGTTTTTCCCCATAGAAATGAATGGAGAGTCCTTACAAAGATATAATTATAAACCTGTGTGTGTGTGTATGTGTGTGTCTGTCATCATTACATATTCCAATGACTTAGTCAGTGATTTGAAACAAGCTTTAGAAAGATATGCATGCAATATATCTAGCCTAAAAATCAAGGCTAGCTTTGAAGCCTGCTCAGTTTGCAAAATAATGAGAAAGACTTCAGCATTTTGCCAGCATTTATCCAAAGGATCAATCAAAAATAATATCTGAAGCATCTAAAATGTTCCTGGGTTATGTTCTGTTGTATTTCTGTTTATTGCAGAAGGACAGGATGTCCTCCTGTCTGATTGTTAAGTCGATGGTGAAGTTGTTTGTACTTTGAGTGTGATGCGTGTCATTGGTGCCAATTTTCCAGAATGATCCCTCGCCAAAAATCATGTGAACAGAATCTCAATGTAAAATCATTTACATGTTAATCTTTGGTAATGACGATGCAGGTGCCTGAACATCTACCCATTTGTCCATAGGCTGAAAATGGCCCAATTCAGAGCCTCTAAGTGCCCTCAGGGGACCTGACCCCATCCCGGTCAAGCGCCTGCCCTGCGAAAAGTCTCTACAATTAATATTCATATAAAACAATTATTGTTCTGTAAACTACTGAGTAACATTACTGGTTAACAGTGTAAAAAGTACTTAAAAAAGTCTCACGAAGCATCCAGTTTTAAACAATATGAACGTGTACATGTTTATTTACAGCAGTGAGCACACCAAGAATATTCTTAGGACTAGAAGCAAATAACAAACTAGTTTGAGATGTAAGTGTGAATCCCGAGCAGCGGTACCGCACATCTATAAAGCTATCATTATGACATCATAAGGTGTCTGCATAATACAACATATTGTATTCCTGACACCATTTGGCCACATTTACTGAGCAAATGATGGTTCTCTATGGGATCTTGCTGCAAAGGAACTGCAGAAGGCCAGCAGGTGGGGTAGTGGTGAAGGAAGTTTGTGGGAAGGGGTTTGAGCCTTAAAGGTTTCCTCTACACCAGTGGCGCCCAATCGGTCAATCAAAAGACATTTGTAATTGATTGGGGAACAATTTCCATTCCACCCCAGTCAGCAAAATATCCCACGGAAGACCCCCCCCCCCCCGACACACCCCTAGCCTTGGTGGCGAAAAAAACTCTCCCAATTAGCTTTCTTTGAAAAAGTAGTTCTCATTATAAAACAGATTGGACACCACTGCTCTGTATTTTTGAGAACCAGACAGGTTTGTGCTCCCTCCCAGCTGCCAGCACGCCTGAACTAAACAATCAGGAACAAAGCAAACAAACAAGAACGAGTGAAACAATCAAGAAGAAGGAATTCCTGGTACAGGTGTGCTGGGAGCTGGGAGGGAGCAAAAATGTGAACTGTCTGGGAGTCCCTGAGGACTGGGTTGAGAAACACTGCTGTAGGTAAATTCTAGAAATTATGTGATTTCCAGAAGGGGTACAGATAGCAGACATGGCCGCTTTGAGTGTAATGGCCATCTCCTTGTTACCGTGATGTCTGTGTGTCACTGTCTCCCACAGTGTCCCTAGCCTTTGCGGACGTGATGGTGGGCGTCCTGGTCGTCCCCTTTTCTGTCTTTACTGAGATATCTCTGATGGTCACTAGCGTGCCTCCCATGTGGTTCCAGGGGGGGTCCCCCCTCCGGGCAGAAGGGGTATGGCAGCCCTGCAAGCTGGTCGGCCCGGTGTTTGCGGGCTGCACATTCGTGTCCATCAGCACCATCTTCCTGATGACAGTGGAGCGCAGCGTGGCTGTGCTGTGGCCGCTGCACAAAGACATGGTGGTGACGCGACGCCGGGCATTGCTCCTCGTCCTCCTCTCCTGGGCCGGCAGCTTCCTGTTGGCGCTGGCGCCGCTCTTCGTCAGTGGCGGCTTCACGCTCGAGTATAACGAGTGCAGTCGCATGTGCAACTACACCCCCCGGAGTGATGTGGACGAGCCAATGGCCAACGGCAGCGTGATGTTGCTCTTCCCTGCCTTTGACTTCACGCTGTTGGGTGGGACGCTGGCCATCAACATGCTGTCCTTCACCAGCATCCGACGTTATACCCGTAAACGGAAACTGCTGTCTGGGGCGGGGCATGGTCGCAATGTTGGGGGCAGAGTGTGCCCCCACAGGCCCTCATTCTCTGACATCAAGGCGGCCAAGACCATAGGCATCCTTACTTTCACCTTTACGGCTTCGTTCTCACCCATCGCTGTCTTCGTCCTGAGCAATGAGGTGGGCCATGTCTGGTGCACTTTCTCCTTCTTTGCCTTCTGGATGCTGGCGGCCAACAGCTGCTGCAATGTGATCATATACAGCATGAGGGACCGGCATTTCTGCAGGGGTGTTGGCCTGTTTTTCCACAGGGACCGGATGGCCCCTCAGAATGTGAAAAGCTAACACTCCAAGGGCTCTTGCTGGCTCTGCGGTCGACCAAATATTGGCTCCTAGGAGTTTTACTTAGTCAAAAATGTTCTGATGGCAGAAAGAAAAATTATTGGTTCCAAAGGATAACCAATCAGATTGTAGAGGAGGTGGGTCCAAACAACTACAGGAGGCATGATCAAGACATCTGATTGGTTGGTCCCGCCTCCTCTAGTTGCTTGGACCCACTTCGACTAAAATCTGACTGGTTCTCTCTCTGAACTAATCATTTTTCTTTCTGTCCTTGGAATATTTAAACTCTCAGAAGTTGTTTTGCCCCTAATGTGGATGCTGACGTCATCCTCCATTGTTTGCCTTTGTCATGGACAAAGCAGAGTTACACTGAAGAGGCGTTTATCTTATCAGGGCTGCTATTTGGTGACATCAGTGCCACCCTGCTGGACGTCACTGAAGTAACGCTATTTGATGGAGGTGATGAGCTTTAGCAGGGGATCTGAAATCGCTGGGAAGCTCATCAGAAAGATGAGCCCATTAATGTGTCTCTGTCCTTCCCTTTGTAAGGGTACATTAATTGCACTTTTTCCCGGAGGACTTACTGGCTCATGTACCACTGAAAGCTCCTCAAAAACCACCAACCTCCCCTCAGCACCAATACTGAGGTGGGATGCTGAGAGATAATTGTTCAAAAATTACTGTTTTTCAGGACAGTTGTTTTATCTGAATTACCTCATTGTTATTTTATCCACTATAATAACCACTTATTTCCATTAAAATTTATTTTTAAAGAGATAATAAGCATAGAAATGCTTGTTGATGCCTTATATTTTGTAAATACATATAATGATATGTATATATGACACCTTAAGGCATGTACTGATGTTTCTGATCTTATGTGCTTCCCAGAGCTGGTCAGCTTGGTTTTCTTGTAAATCTCTGTGTGACTTTTGCTGTTGCTCACACCATATGTACGGTGTCATATACTGTCAGTATTAGGTTATTGAAGGATGATGAACTTGTGTGTGCTTGCTTTTCAATAAAGACCCACACGTTCAGGATTCAGAGCTTTGTGCTCTTACTTGACCATGGGAACCTCTTACGGTCATTTCTTTGGAATAGGTCTTTAGATTCTCCTGATTTCACAGAACCTGCTTTATATGTCATATGTGTCCAAAGGGGGAGGTGGCAAGGGTGAGATGAACCTTGTTAAGATCTATCTACCTATCCATCCATCCATCCATCCATAAATCCATCTTGAAATGTCCATTTGGAAAAGGACAAAAAGAAAACCTTAATATCTAATATCTGAAGAAGAGGCAAGACAGAAACAATTCTTGCTTCCAGCCTTTGGGAAAATTATCTGTTATAAGTGATGTTATTATTTGATGCAGGTAAATGTAATGGGATGTCTTATTCACTGACCCTTCCCCCCCATTGAGAGCTTCCTGAAACCACCCCCGTACACATTGTATATGCCAGGGTTATTCAAGTCACGGTCTTCAAGGGCCGAGCCCTGCTGATTTCCCAGCATTCCTTTACCTGTGAGCCAGGTGTGAAGCCTGTGGCCAATCAGAATCAGTCATTATTTAACTAAGTACCTGGGAGAACTGAAAACAAGGCCTGAATTTGGAATCAAGGTCCAGATTTGAGGAGCACTGGTATATGCCTTGCCATCACCTATGAAGGGGGGCGCAATCTTCCCCAGAAAGGGCCGTTATGTATGCAGGTTTTCACTGCAGCTCCCTCATTAGATTAGTAATTAGAGGACTGATTGGCTGAAGAGTCCTCACGCCTGAGTTTGAACAGCTGCCCTAAAGGTTTTCCCAAAGAGCTGCACACACACTGGCCCTTTGCGGATAAGACTGACCACCCCTGATCTAAGGTAAGCCTGAAATTCACAGTTGACCTACATATACAGCTTGAAGTTCATGGAGCTAATTTAAGTGCACAGCTTCTCGACCCCCCACCTTTGTCTGCCCTCCCTCCCCCAATGTGAGTCACCTCCTACAAGTATCCCCCTGAGATATCACATGGGGTAAAAGGGCATTAATTAAGGGGTTTGCCATCAAGTTTACTGGGGCTAATGGCCTGCATGTCAAAACGCTGATGAACATGTTTTATAGGGATCGTGGGGGGTGGTTACACAACTGTGTTTATGTCCTTCACTTAAGAGTCGTAAGAGTCAGACTGACAGCCCAGCTTCCAGCTCTGATAACCTGTCTCTCCAATACCTAATTGTTATAAGCAGATATTAAGTTGTCAAAAAGACATCCCTTTGTGTTTAGGAAGATGTGACAGCCGATGTATAATCCTACTTGACAGACCGCCCCTCCTCCCCAGCCCTCCCTCTATGCAGTTAACACTCCTACTCTGTCTCAAGGGCCACACTAATTAAGACCACAAATTGTGTTGAAGCCTTAATTGGTGCCACCTACAAGCTGAAGTGAGAAGTGATGTGTATACAGCACTGAAGTGTACTTGGGATAAACACAAGGGAACCCTATGGTAATCTCACAATCATTAACATTCAAGGTAGTTCCATAAAGTCATGGGAGAAGTTTCTTTCAGGCCTCCAGATATATCCTGCCACAGATATGGTTTTCCTTGAGTTTCTTCTTCACGACCTCTGTCTGTGTGTTGTGACAATGCAGGAAGAAGGAACCCGGGAGTGAGAATCAAGGCAAAACAAGACAGATTTATTCAAAGCTACAGGCAGGATCTCTAAACTGAAACTATGACAAAAACCAACAAGCATAACACCGTCAATGCCAGGACTGGGGAACACATTACTGGGAAGCACCTTTATATAGAGGCTAACAAGAGGGCAGAACAAGAGGCAGCTGGAGTGTATTACACAAGGGCAGGAACAAGAGGTAAGATTAATGCATAACAGGCATGGCTCGTTAGAGCCACACCAGGGAGAAATGGGAGGGGCAGATAGGCAGGATGTAACACTATGGTCCTTACACTCAAAGCTTTATCAAAGAGTTGGCATTTTACCAAAGCATTAAGCAATGCATCTACCTTACTTTTTTTTTTAACAGTAGTAGTACTATGGTTGATTAAAAATCATATATGAACAACCAGTTCATTGGAAAAGACCATAAAGTGTGGAAAAGTTGATGTTAAAAGAGGGAGGACAACCAGCAACAGGATGGGTGGATTCAATCTTCATAACAATGAACCATGATACCAGGAACCTGAATGACCCTGATGAAAGACAATTTGGAGAAATGCAGTCTTCAGCAACATCAACTGGAGTGCATCTAATAACGATACACATCCTGAAGAAAAAAAATCCACTTCACAAAGCTGACTCAAATTGCGTCAAGGAAAGCAGTGTCCTAAGGGCATTATGGGATTTCTATTCCTTGTTCTAGCATACAAAGAACGTTTGAATACCAGAATTTATTAATGATCTTTTATAATGAAAAGTGGTAATATCTTATGAAGAAAGTAGGGTTTTTTCTCAACCAAAAGCTTTCCATAAATGGAAAAAGGGTTCAGGTTGCAGATGGACGTCCAGCCTAATGTGGAAGCATTGCAGATGGGAGTCTCCATGCCCCCCTGATTAAGGAGCACAAACCTTGACAGAGCAAGCAGCCTCTTGTGGAACAGCAAACAAATGTAGGGAACCTGAGGCATTTGCCATTTACATGGAGATTTGGATATCTGTGCTAGCTTGTACATCTCACGTGCTTCGTAGGGGCGAGGTGTTCAGAGGACAGATCAGCTGTTGTCCAAGGGGACCTGTATATGCTTGATTTAGCAGGATTACATACAGGTGGCATAAGGCATCCCTACGGTGGAACCAGTCCCACGAAGAAATGTGATTCAGTGACAGAGTGGAGGCATTCAAAGCCGATTTTCTTGCAGTTCTATTGCCAGAAAATCCTGGGGTCATCAAAATGATTTCACCGATGGGTCCTTGGCAAGAAGCCCCTTAATCCCTAATTGCCCCACGAACTGTCTGACCCTGCTTTCTCACACAGATGTATTTTAGAGCACTAATCCACTGTAAATCTTAAAACCCAGTCAAGCATAATTGACTATTAATAGAATAAGCAGTGAAGGCGCAGATATGAATCAGCACTTTCTGGTGGAGGTAATCATTAACTTATGTCTACAGTCTTTTGACACTGTACCACTATTAATGTTTAGTTCAAGATTAATACCAAAGTTAATTGCGTTGATCAGCAGACAGCGGCTCAGTGGAAGGGCATAACATGAAACATGAGCAAAAGGATTTTCTAAAAAAGGGCAGAGGTACATTTGAACGTCTTATGTTTTACTTAGTTAAATTATAGTAATTGTTCCATGATTTAACCATGCATAAACTGTCTAAACAGATGTTTCTTTTCATGCACAAAATACCATCATTTAAAAACAGTATCATTTTAATTTTTGTATTAATATTTTTATGTATTTCTATCCCCTAACCTAAACGGCTTGTCATGCTCAGTGATGCAGGGCATGCATGTATTATATAAAATAATAATAATAATTCCATGACTGACACATTTTGCTTAACTCTGATCTTGCTTTTGTCGTTTTATTCACAACTTGCACGCACTTTTTTGTAAATAAAAACTTTGGTGTTTTTCTACTCATTATGTAGTTTTTCAGTTACCCGACTCTCAGGTTTCCCCCCAACTGCCACCTGCTACATCAATCATAGGGATCATCCCTCCTTCTCCTCCATAACCATTCCTCCCAGAAGGCCCAGGGTATAAAGCAGGGGGCACCCTGAGTGTGTGGTCAGTCCATCACAGAGCCCACGCATGCCATGTCCCCTAAACATCTCATTTGTGGACTACAGGAAGAAACTTCAACAAACACATGGAAAAGTTCACACACAATGACCTAGGGACATGGACCAAACCACCAATCATTATTTATTTTAACGTTTCCCCATGTTGATCATTGTGTATTTGCACTTTTTGTCATGGACCAGGGCAGACTTGGTGTGCGGGCGAGAGCGAGGCATGGTGCAGGCAGAAAGAGTGGACGACCCACTTGCGGCTCATGGAAAAGGGTTTATTAGAAAAAACTGCGGGATTTTCCACATTTCGTTTTAGTGTGTGTTTAGCAGTTGCATTTGTATGATGATGATTATTTGAGTGCCATGAATCACCATTAGCAGACTGAGCAGGTCGTGATAAGGTTCACACATGCGCTGACACATTAGGGTGGATTTGCTGAGGTTATTAACCTAACAACCTTCGAACAAGATCACAAACAAATGGTAAGCGCAGATCCAGAAATAGGCATTCAAACAAACATGAAATGGATCCAAAAACACCAGTCATAGGGGTAGAAAACAACCCATCCATCTACACGACAACAAGAAACAAGCTTCCAAACTCAGGGAGAGCCGAGTTTGAAATCTGTAGTTCTGTAATTTATCATTTAATTCTAAAAGAAATGCGAGTTTTAACTACACTATTGCACAAATGCTCTTTGCTATGGTAGTTCAGCATCAGGACTGTGTTACAGGCATATTGCTAGGCTGAAGAGACAGCTATTTTCAATCATAAACATACATGCTATTATTTAAAGCAAGGTCAGAACAGATGTAGGCCAGATCATCTTTTATAAAGGAAAACCATTGTATATTTTGCCATCTGCTACAAAAAATGTTTATGGAAAAACCCTGCAGGAGACCTCTTTGCTTTTACAGTGTCTGCTGTCTCTTTGTTGGTGGTGTTTCATGCAGCAGGGCCTCTATGGAGATTAAAGTGGCAGAGCAGGTAAGTCTTTGCGGCTGTGTGTGCGCGTACACTGGGAGCATGCCAGTCCTTGCAGATGAAATATGCACTCCTGGCATGGGTTCATACACCTGCAGCAGCTGGCACCCATAATGTTTGCCCTTGCTTTCATAGTCGCTATCTAGTCCAAGATCTCCAGTGCACTGCCTTATGGCCAAGACCAGCCCATTTTGTCTTTGGTCAGGTGGAACCTTGATAAATGATGCCGCAGTTCAGGTCTTATTATCACGATAAATGTATTCCTGACATTTCAAGAGGAAAATAAATCATAAATAGCATATTGAACTGTTCAAGCAGTCTGACTTTTTCAGCCACGCCTGGTTTCTTTTCGACATCCATCGTTTGAGAAAGTTTCAGTGATTAGCAACAGCGAGCGATTAGTTGTGGCACCTCCGCAACCACGCACTGCGCTCACTCAGCTCTAAGTAACAAGCGATTACAGTGATGGCCTTCACAGTGTGACCTCACGGAGAAACAGGAAGCTGGGTGGGGGCCATTCTCGGAGAAACATGACCAGAATCAAAAGTTTGTCAGATTACAGATTCGCAGCCTAGAGAAGGTACCCGCAGGAGCTCCTGCACCTTCAATCTGGGTGGGGGTAGTTATATAATTAATACAGCTCTGCCAGGCTTTGCTGAGTTACACTCCGGCATCACATGCACGTCTGTCAGTCCACTGGGAGCTAGTTAAGGCTGTTCCCTTCAGCTCAGCAGCATTACTGTATATGTAATTAGCTTCACTTTTTAGGAGTCATCACAGCCCCACCAAGCCTAATCTACCACTCTGTCATATTTCCACATAAAGGTAGCTCCATTTGAAACCCGCTTAACACCACTGCCGAGCTCAGCCTTAGTTATAAAATCTTGGCAGTAGCTGAAACCTGACATGTAAGTATAGTTTAATGTACTTCACCAGAAGGCCATCTGTGTCCATTTTAACAGGTGCTGTGCCCCCAGTTCACACCCTGCTATGTGGAAATGGGCACCATTACTGGGTTTTATTTCAATATTTATTTTTGTTGTTGCATTCACGAATTTGATATATAAATTCATATTCCGTACACACGATAATTACCATCGCATACAATTGTAAGACATAAAATTCATAATGTTTTCCGCAGTTCTTATAAGTATGATGTGTAAATACTTTCTTGGCACTTGCTACTTTAAGGCCCCCTGTTTTTATGTTCAATACAGTGGGGAACAGCTGCTGAATTCATGATTAAAGCTGCGGCAAAAGCATCCAGTGAGAATTTCAGGATTGCAGATGACAGACTCTCTACTTCATTTGTCTGAAGTCCACTCAGATCTTGGCCCTGCATGGCCGTGGCTGGAGTTACCCTCCACCAGTCTTGACATCTGCCCCGACAGCTTCAGATACGCATTTAAATCCTTGCTCTCTGGAACACAGTTAACATTGTGCCTTTGATCATCAGGACCCTCGACGAGTCACAAGGCTGATTACGCTACTTTAGATCACTCACTTGAGAAGCTGCAGCAGCTCCCGTTTAATCCTCATTGCGACGGGTGGCCCTTGATATGTAAATGCAGTGTAGAGCTGGACCAATGACGCTCCAGCACGAATCATGTCCAGGGCATCTCTTCCACTGGCCACGCCCCCAGCTCCGATTATGGGGACCTTCCCTGCGGAGACAGCAGCATAAGGACTTAAGAAAAGTACTTAACCTATTGCTTCAATTAAAACATCCAACTCGAATTTGGTTTAGAGCACTGCTTCTCAACCCAGTCCTCCTAGCACATTTGAAACAATCAAGCAATTGTAAACAGTTAACACCTGGTTCAGGTTTGCTGGGAACTGAAATTGAGTAAAAACGTGGACGTATTTGGGGGTCCCCAAGGACTGGGTTGAGAAAGGCATGAATCATAATGTCACAAACAAAACAATCATGATACAGACAGCAAGCTGTGTTGTTGTCATGGGTCCGTGTTCCCTGGAGGAAAGCACTGGATACTTACCCTCCGTCAGTGAATACATCTCCCGCACTGTGTGGCTGGACAGCTCCTTGGTCGTCTGTCCACTTGTTACTCCCAGCATCCCTTGCTCTGAGTCCAACGCTGGCCTGGAGATGGCTGAGCTGGAGACAACCAAACCGTCCAGGCCAAGCTGAAATGTTGGAAGAGAGACAGACAGCAAAAATGTCTGTGAGCACCTTGTTTCATTTTCCATAGGTGGTTCAGGAATCACTGCCATTTGTGGCCATAGCTTAGACCCCCCCCCCTCCGTGACCTTGAATAGGACAAGCGGTCACAGAATGGATGGATGGATGGGCTCAGGAAGAAGAACAGTAAGAAAGCAAACTGCAAGGAACAGACAACAGGAAGGGATTGTTTTATCCAATTAACCTCACTTGATGGTGCTGCACTTAATTGTGACTTTGTTATGTGAATAAGGTGCAAAGTCAGGGATGAAGAGTAGGATAAGAAAAAGAGTAGGTCCATGTGGTGGAGGCTGTTAAAGGGGAACTTCATCTAAGATTAATACTAAAGTCAATTGCGTTCATCAGTAGACGTCGGCTCAGTGGAAAGGCATAACATGGAACATGAGCAGGATTTTCTAAAAAAATGTCAAACAGGAGACATTCCTGTTTCACTTTCTATTAGATGTGCTTGAAAAAATCAGTTCCTGCACTTTATATCTGCTTTTCTTGGCACTCACTTCTCTAACTGCTGCAAATTCCATCTATGTATGTTTAACAACTCAATACAACATTCCCTCCTTTGGTTTGTAAATGTCATTTGTCCATGAATATTTTGTGCCGTAGGTGTTTGAAGAAGGTTGAAATTCCCACGTCAAATACATTTCGCACAGCACACAATGTGAAATTATTCCTTTTCAGTGGAATTTCCCTTTGCGAATGCTAAGAGTTAAGATAACACAGTGACATCACCACTTTGCCTGTCAAAGACACACACCTCAGTTATGACATCAGCAACATCCTGCTTGTCTTGTGTAGGGAGATCAGAGGCAATCCGGACCAGGACAGGCGGTCGCCGCTCACATGGCAAGGTGTCCCGCACCCTTAGCACCTGGTCACAGAAAGGCTTCTCATTTAGTGTGTTTAATGTAATACTGCTAACATTTCTCATGAGAACAGCATTTGGTTCCCCAGATACTACATTTTTAATATTTACTATATTACTTTCATAGCCTAAAGAAAAACAAAATGCCATAATCAATTATTTAAAGTATCCAAATATTTTAAAATCTTTATAATTAGAATTTTTTGAATTCCACAACATTTTACTCACAACATCCAGTAGGTGGCGCAGTTCTCCTTTGCCCATTTGGAGACTTGAGTCTGGGGAGCTGGGCCTGCTAACATTCACTACCAGGTAATCTGCTAGGGGCCCCAAGGCCTGTACCCCTTCTATAACCTCAGCCACAGGATCCTGAGAAAGGTCGCTCTGGCCCAGGTTAATTCCCATTGGTTGCCCAGCTTGGAATGTATCACATGACACTCAATTAATGTAAGCTGCCTGTTAAATGACTTACAGTATTACAAACGGTACCACCCAGTCAGATTGATGGATTGATTTACAGTATGTCAAAAGTTTAAGTACACTTGCTGGAAACTTTGTTTATACATATACAATGTTATACATATTTTTCTGCATATTCTCATATTTCTGCATATTTTCATTTTCATATATGAGGTCTGTTTACACCTGCCTCACCAGAAACAAGCGGGTAATGCGTCGTGCTACGATGTTGTGGTGGCTTTCAGCTCCAGTGTAATCTTATGTAACCACTGTCATATATGTGGCGCATCTATGTCCAATACTGTCAGGATCAGTCCCTGTCTGACCAGCAGGTGTCGCTGGTCAACCCTTTTCCTAGTGTTTGAGGCCTTCGTCATTATGACCCTCACCTGTGTCTTGCAGTTCCCAGCCCTAGTGTTTAATTGTAATTGGATAGTCTTGTTGTGATTGCTGTAGGTGTTTTGCATGTGTTCCCCCTGCTTTCCCTCTTCTAGTTGCAGCCCATGTTTCTCCTTGTGTAGCCTACCTGCCTTTGTTTTGACCCCTCATGGTCCCTTTTGTTTCTTGTCTGAGTTCAGTTCTAATAAAGTTCCCAGTGTATCAGTAAGTGTGGGTCGTCCCTTCACCACACCCGTTTGTAACAGATAACGTTATGTGGCACATGACTCTTTTTGGAGATGCAGAAAATTAATTTTTTTTCTAAATCTTGGATTTCTCAACATATGTTCTATTTGCACTTATCAGTTTCACAAATATGACGCTTTCGCTTTCAGCGGGAAATCACTCATCACATCTTCCCAGCACCTCTTTTTTGCAGCATTAACGATGCTTGATGCTTGTTTTGCTTTCACTACACTGACTATGGTTTCGGGGAATACCTGCATCGTACTTGCATGGTTCGAACTACGCAAGCTGCTAATGTAATTAGCAACTATGTTTTTGGGAAACGCACCCCTCCATGGTTTGTTCCATACAAGTGCTATGGGATTGAGGTCCGGTGGTGTCATTTATTTGAGTTGTTCTAAAGCTTGTGCCCAAGCAGCCATAATCCTGATGGGACAGCATGACTTTGCTGTCATAGTTGAGACTGTCATTGATTAAACATCATCAGTTCCCCACAATGCACTGCCAAACATGACACCTCCATCTCCTTGCTGGGAACCACACATGCAGAACTCATAGAAAGACACAACAATGCGACCTGAATATTTCAAATTCTGACTCATTAGTCCACAATACCAATACGTCCCGTTAATATAAATAATAAATAATCATGGCTTCAAACAGGTCACTCATATTTTCCTATGATACTGTAAATTTATGATTCATGTTCTTGAAGAAGGCCTTCGTAGGAAAAGGAGGTATGTTACCTGTGGTCAGCTTTGACTGGAAGGTCTCCCTTGCCTTTAATCTCTCCTGAACAGCGGCACAAACAAAGCAGCTGGGCTTGTACCTTGACAGTCACACACATAGATACACACAGAGCCCCGAGATTAGAGTTAGCATGTACTGTCTGAGTGAAAGGTGACACCATCACTTTCCTTGTGTACATGCAGAGTAGGTCTCAAAGAAAACATGAATACAGAATATTACAACCAGCACTAAAAAAAGAATCTGCTGAATTATTAGTATCAACAAGTACTGAATATATATATAAATGTTACCCATAGGAATGCACAAAGCACATATAACACCACATACAGATACTCCCAGGATAGGATGGTCAAGTAATGATATTTCAATTTTATGGTGGGTAATTGTTTTTCACTTGTAGTACATTATTCAGTAAAATTACACAAGATATTCAAATTTTCATTATAAAACAGGCTTTGTGTTTATGGTTTTGCTCAACGCGTGTTTAAGGTAAGCTAGGCTATGATGTTTGTTTGGTTAGGTATATTGTATTAAAATGGATTTTCGCCCTTATGATGTTCTCACCTTATGATAGGTCAGAACATAACCCCACCGTAACTTGGGGAGAGGCTGTATTTGATTTTCACGCAGCATCACATCTTAGCTTCCTTACGTTGCGTCAGCCCTACCTGCTGACTGCCCTTTGGACAGTGGACGCTGCCTGTGTGTCAGCTGTCCCCACCTCCACAAAGCCAAAGCCCAGCCTGTAGAGCCCATCTATGGCTGCGGAGTGCCTGCTGAAGTCTGTCACCAGCCCCAGGGGGTTCTGGAAGCGATGACCCATGACCTTCACTTCCTGAGGATGGCAGCGTACACGCAGAGGTTTTGGCACTCAGCTACTAAATGGACCCTTTTACCCCAACAAACACATGTGAGGCTGCAGATATACTGATATAATTTGGATTATGCCCCTACTAAAGGGTACAACAGCAGATTCCTACCTCAAGGGTGTAGAGTCTGCCTCAAAGGTATAGTTTAGCATCATGCTAACCTCCAACTTTGATTACACAACACTCTGCCAGCATTAAACACATCGAGTACAAACTTCGAGTTTTATAGGAAAAACACATATTATGCCGTTAAAAGTGTCCAGCAAAGTTAACTGAGGGGAATGGTAGCAAAACAAACCCTAGTTAGCAGACTGCTCAGACTGACCAGTGAAACCGGGTCCTGGTACCTCATGCCTGGTACCAGTCCCAGGCCGATGAGCCGAACCATCAGCAAGTGGGCTGCGTCCACTCCCATAGTCTTTTGCAGCAGAGGCATCAGCTGCTTGGCATAGAAACGCTCATCTCCAATAGCCGTGAGGTAGGAGACAAAGACGATGCCGCCTGAACCGATCACTTTCACCACATCTTTCAGACACCTCTACATACAGTATAAAAAACAAAAAACATATTAGTCCGCATGTATAAAGGGTTTGAAAAAGCTATTCCAAGTATCCAGAACCTCAAATACCCAAAAAGATATTGTCACAAGCCATTCGTAATCGGAATTAAATGAAAGAGGCGCATTCATTCAATTGCTATTATTATCAATAGTTATTATTCAAATGAAATAATAAGATTTAGCATATAGTTTTTTTCCTGATACCGTACTTAAAATCAATAAGGGGGTGAATTAAGACATCACATGATAAACCATGTTTCCAAATACAATTAAATTGTCAAAATCTTTGACAAATCATTAAGGACGAAATGATTATTATTGACTTAAACAGTCATTTTTTCAGCCATCCACGTATTAACAAGTGTTATATGAATTCCATTAAAATCGAATTTGCTAAATTACCTTACAATGAAAGCGACTTCCAACTATTCTTACGATATAGACGAAAAAATCATGTTGCAAGCGTCTTTTCAGCTGTATTCCACATTGATAGAAAGTTTTCTTTTACGCGCATAAAATCGGTCTAAACATTGAAACGTACGATCAAAACATTTGGTACACATTCAGATGTTTTCAAAAGTAATCAATGCCACTTAATATAGGTATTTTGTGTATCAAAAAGTTCCGTTACCTTGTAGTGTTCTGCCATGTGTGTTAATTATTCGTTACTTTTCCCACTGGTTACCAGCCAGTTTCTTGCGACCATTTATAGGCATTTGACGCAGCACGGAGTTATGCAGCGGTCGATGCGGGAATTAATCAGCGCAAGGCTGAAAGTAGATCAATCCTGCAATCACAAATAAGTTTTAGTAAACATCGATCTCATAAAATACCCATAATGTTGTATTGCTTAAGAGCACAGATATTTTAACCCTGTAGTGAATAAAATCAACCATGCAAACGCAAAGATCATCGCGGATTTTTAAACAGATGATTTACATTGTAAAATATAATCATTAATACTATTACTTATGGACCACCGACCTGGTTAATTGCATGGTCTGGCCATACAAATGTTGTGTTTTACTTAATTCAGCGCTGCAAATCAATTAATAAATAAAGTATTTTAATTCAGTTGAATTTTCCTTTTTGTTGTATTGACTACAAAAAAAAATTATAATAATCACTGGCTAATATCAACATTACCTGCCATCTCTAACCATTGGGTGTCAGAATCGGTAAAGTTACATGTCATTATATTTGTAATAATAACTGAGAAAGGGGAGTCGATATTGTCTTTGAAGCCTACGGTTAAAATGTGATCACTTTTAATGGTTTTGACCTTGAGTCATGCAAAGGTAGGCCTATATCCACATATCCTTTGCATGCTGTAAAAGTTTGAAGAAAGTGATTTTACTAAAGAGGGAGCAGACTTGGTATTTTCATTGGCAGCTTGTACTGATTTCCATAGGCCAGGCTGAAAGGAACATCTGACTTGTTTCAGTGGCCCCGTGGACACCTCGGAGGGACTGGTACTTTTGGCTCCTGGACGCTGTCAGCCATGACCGTCATCTTCCTTGTTTCTCTCCTTTTGTGGACGTTGGTTGCTTCTCACCCATTTAAGTCAGATAAATGCGACTCTGCAGAAGACGGTGTGGACCCCGCAAGCCTTAACTTTGTCCACATGCCTATGTCGTGGTCCGAGGCAGAGCAGTTCTGTCAGAGCCAAGGCGGGGATCTGCTGCAGGACCTGAGCTGCAATACCATGATGGTCCTGGAACACGAGGCGCAGAAGGATAACGTCCCTAATTGTGCGCAATGGGTGGGACATAATGCGTTTAAAGACACAGAATTCAAAGAAAAGAAAGGTGAGTAATTGCCCGTCTCGGAGTGCGGGGCGACTGGCCGCGATATTTCGGCAGCGCTCTTTATGGGGCGGCGATAGCGGTTAACCAGCCGCTCCATTAAGTAAAGAGCCACTTTAACTGTTCACTGCTTCAAAAAATACAGTGCCATATTTAAGAAACATGCATAATAACCATCCGAGCTAAAAACTAAAAATGTTATGTTGTGCTTTTTAAGGCTGGAAATGTGGGCACTTAGGACTAACACATATAGCTTAATTACAGGTAATAATGCTTAATTACAGGTAATAATGGGATAAGAGTTTAACGGGGAAACTGCTTCTCGCTGTTACCAAACAAGTTTTGCTGCTTGGACGCTGATATACCTTTACTTATATCTTTCCTGAATCAATTAAGGACACAAGGCGATTCTGTGTTGGAAGACCCTTGTATGGGTGTAAATATGTCCCTTAGCCTTCGTTACACTCTGTGTGATTCTTTCAGGTATGTAGTGTGATGCTCTGCATGTTATTCATCATTTGTGTCTAACCAAAGATATAATGAGCACCGCACTAGATTTACAAGGCCACCAAATTTTCATAGTGACTTAAATCTTCAATGAAAGCATTGGATCAATACATGGCTGAATGCAACTGAATTTTCATAGGATTTCCATGCTAACCATCATTTGAATGTGGTTCATATGTTACTGTTTTTCTCTTTTTCTTGACTTGTGCCTGTGTAATAAGTGATGGCCTTGTGGAGAGCTTGTGGATTGGAGGACACCAGCCACGACTGTTAGTCTGTCTTCGGACAGAAATCGAAGGAAAATCTGTCACTCATCATAGTTGCTTTAGAAATGTTTCGAGTTGGAAGAGTGTGATATAATGCTGAACTCCCCTTGTCTGTTTTTCAGGCCCTTCTACCTGCGCCTACATCATTACACACCCAGACGTCCAGCTGCTGACGACACCTAACTGCAACTTGACATATGGATCCATATGCGTCATTGGTAGAGTCCCTAGCCTAGCATCTGTCACATTATACTATTCTATACTGTATATACCACCATTCCTGGCAAAAATAGCAATTAGCAATAATTCAGTAGGAAATACGAGAAGGTGTAATTGTGGCTGTTAAACAGTTTTGCTTTTTCATTGGATGCAAGGTTTTGTCAATGACTTTCTTTCAGATCTGGAAACAGATGGTTCTGACCCAACAACCACGACCCAGGTAAGCTAATGTGCAGTGAGTCCAGATGTTACATTCATCTACAGAGGGGTGCTTCCAAGCCAATTCCCAGGCAATTCAACTCAATATCTTCTCATTTCCCCTTTATTTCTTAGAACTTCCCACATTCCAGAAGAAAGAGGGAACTTTCCATGGGTCAGTAATGAGTTATGTATTGCATGCAATCAATTTGATTCCTCTTCCTCTCTGTCTGCTAATTTCTCGATTTTTGTCCCTCCTAAAGATGTGCTGGGCACCCTGTCCAACATGGTGAATAACATGCAGGATCCACGTTTTGTTGTGCAGGTTAGTCTTAATGGTGGCAAATGGGAATGTTCCCTCATATACAGTCGACATTTTTAAGTGGAATAGTGCATAGTTCAGCATGGACTGTTTTCGACAGACTGCTGTTAACTTCCTGGAAATGATGGAGCTGGGGGTAGTGGAGCCTACGTTTTCAGAGGAGGTAAGTTTATTACGCTCATCTGTGGTCATCTATAATCAGCCATGCAGTCTTGTTCATTAAGATGATAAGCTGATTTATATTTCTGTGTAGAATCGACCCCATTGGTATGACATAGCCGTGTACCCTTGGCCGTGGTCTACGCTATAGCCTGACGCACACCTCCCCAGAAATGTGACTACAGGGATCAAGCTATGGCATAGACTATGGCATACATTCTACACAGAAGTACAAATCAGCCCTTACACGCATCAGCCCTTATTTTCATGAAGTCTAGAACACAAGAATTACAATGCGAGTGTTGCCAAGTCTATGGACTCATTCCATGGATAGCTGAATCAGGTATTTAACAAGAAAGCAATCAATATGGACCAAAAGAATATTCTCTCTGGTGTACTTACATTATTGTATTAATTAATGTCATTTTAATGACCACTAATGAATTTATAGAATTTTTGATACATGACTGCCACTCGATCCTCAAGCACTCTCACCTCCGCCTCACAGATGACATACCTGCAGCTTCTGAAGAACGTCACATCAAGTCTGACTTCAGCTGACACGGACCAGTTCAGCAACATCCTAGCCTGCAGCAATGGCATCTTTACACTTTCTACATCTTCCTGTGCCTATGAAAGTCTCTCAGAATCTGAGGTGTGTCTTTGGGTGTGATGTTGGAATAAGGCGTCATGATGATAAGCGTTTCCAGGCTCATTTACTAGTATCGTAAAATAGATATGAATAATCACTGAAAAATAATTTACTAAATGAAATGAGAAGTTCAAACAGCTGTAGAGCAGTTGGCTGCTCTAGGATCAGTGTAGGGAACAGCTTATTCCAAGTCTCATTGCCTCTCTGTTGTCATGTATCCTATCATAGCAGTCAGATATGTCATCTTTGGTATTTGAAATCCTTGAAGAAGTGAGTCTCCTGATGGCCAGTTCTGGAACTGGTGTCACGACGATAAGCCAGCCTCTGGTGACCATCACCGTGAGCAGGTTTGTAGGTTTTCTGGAATTAGTGGACTTCTGTCATATAAGGCTGTGAAGATGTGTGGCAATACCCTGGGCACTGCTTCTTGTAGACTGAGAGTCCAGCAACTTGCTGAAAGGGTGATTGGGGATGCGACCAATGGACCTTATTACGTGATGCCTTCCTTAACTGCTATGGAATCCTTTCTGAAGCAAGATACTGAGGTGAATGTTCAGGTGAGTGAAGCAAGCTGGATCAAATTTTTGGGACAATTGTTTCATTAAATGCTAGTAGTATGTAACAAGTTAAAGACTTTTACAGTAACCATATTGTTGTTACTTCACATCCCAGAAGGGCCTTGGTCTTGTACTTAAGGCCAACATATTCAGCTTGACCTATAAACATATCAGATTGCACAAAAGCATTAGATAAATGAATAAACAAAGTACTTTGTAGTAGAGGAAAGGGTCATGATTTAAATGAGCTCCATGGGATTTGAACCCACAACCTTTGTATGGTTAGTACAAGGCTCATGAGCCCAACAGCTAATAAGCGCATTGTTTGTAATAAGTGTTTACAAAGGAAAAAAAAAATCAAGAGCACTTTTTGCCTTTTGTCAGATGTTCTCCTTTATGGTAAACCCATTACCGAACACCCGTAATGAAAACATCACAGGGTCGGTGAGCAGTCTGTCCCTCAAGGATGTGAACGGAGGAGGCATCCATTTATACAACCTGTCAGACAGCATTCAGGTAACGGTAAAATCCTTCTAAGTTATGGAAAAGAGCTCCATGTGTCACGGTTCGGGGCTGCGGCGAGCGGGGAAGCAGGCGAGCGAGTCCAAGTTGCGGGGAAAGCGGGGTTTATTACGGAGAAACAGGCAGTCAGGGGAGCATACGGGAGGCGGACAGCAACAAACATCAACCAGACTTCAATGACGGATCTACCAGGACTAAACAGAACACGGACTAAATACATGGGGTAATGATTATGAACACGAAACAGCTGGGAACATGCGGGATTCACACGAGGGTAAGGAGGAGGCGTGGTCCACATGAGGGCAATCAGGGCTGGGCGTGACACCATGTTCCTGGTTCTGGTTTCAGTGTGCTTCTTTTCCTGTGTTCATTTTTTTCTTCTCTCTCCAGATTTTTCTGCCACGTTCTGATGCTCCAGAGGTCACTTCCCAGAACGTGACGCTCCAGGGAGACACCATCATCACCCTGACCTTTGATGTCACTGATACCAACAGCACCATCGTCCTGACAATGGAGTCCAACGTGAAGCAGTCCCTGGAGCTTCAGCTGGCTCGCGGCACCCCGTCCCAGAATCCTCCTTTCCTCTACAGCACCATATTGAATCAAACAAGTATGGATCAAGCCAGCAACTCCTGTGACTGTTAACTTAGCTGCCATTCATTGCTTAGTTCATATTAATTTGTGAAGGCCTAAATAATCGTTTTGTTGTAGTGACTCATGTTGGGGGAAGTGTGTGGCCCAGCGGGTTAGGGTGCTGGACTTCTGATCAGAAGGTTGCTGGTTCTAATTCCAGCAGAGTGAATTCACTATTGGGCCCTTGAGCAAGGACCTTAACCCCCCCCCCCCAGTTATTCCAGGGACTCTCTAGCCCTGCATTTTCAAAAGAATTTGCTTAAAAATACTGAAATGTGCCTGGCATCTTAGAGGTTATTACTGTTTTAGGTGGTTATCGCTGGCTGATCACTCCAGACATGCTGCAGCTGGGTGACGGGCCCTGGTATGCGCAGGCCGGCCTGGGAAACTCCACAAAGAATGTCAGCGTTATAGTGTTGGTCTCGATCTTCCCCACAAAATGCCTTTTCTGGAACAGCAACCTCAAAGCTTGGAGCACGTATGGCTGCCTGGTGAGTCACCGTCCACCTCGTTTGACCTCCCCTTGACTCCCGAATTGGCACTCGGTCATCGTCACATGGCACATCGCCCCACTTCTAGGTGGGTGAGCAGACGGAACCAAACATGACGCACTGCCTCTGCAACCACCTCACCACGTTCGGGAGCTCCTTCTTCGTGATGCCCAACCAAGTGGACCTGTCCCGCACGGCAGAGTACTTCGCTACGGTGAAGAACAACTATGTAGTTCCGGTATTGCTTGGATCCTTCTTCACTGCTTATCTGCTGGCTCTCATCTGGGCCTGCCATGCTGACAAGAGAGCTTTCAGGAAGGTGAGCTCCCATACAGGAAGTGGCACTGCTCACTCATTGGTCATTAACTGAAGCCACTAATCATGCCTGAATGTACAATATATGGACAGAAGTACTGGGACATCTGGCCATTACACACTACATCCTTAGGCATCAATATGGAGTTGGTCCCCTATAACAGCTTCCACTCTTCTGGGAAGGCTTTTCACAAGATTCTGGAGTGTGTCTGTGGAAATATTTGCCCATTCATCCAGCAGAGCATTTGTGAAGTCAGGCACTGATGTTGGACGTGAAGGCCTGGCTCACAATCTCCGTTCTAGTTCATCCCAGTGATGTTTGATGGGGTCGAGGTCAGGGGTCTGTGCGGGTCAGTCAAGTTCTTTCACACCACTCTCACAAAACCATGTCTTTATGGACCTTGCTTTGTGCACCAGGCCACAGTAATGCTGGAACAGAAAAAAGGCCTTCCCCAAACTGTTCCCGCAAAGTTGGAAGCATAGAATTGTCCAAAATGTCTTGATATGCTGAAGCGTTAAGAGATCCCTTCACTGGAACTAAGGGTCCTAACAAAGCCCCTGAAAAACAACCCCATACCATTACCCCTCCTCCACCAAACTGTACAGTTGGCACAATGCAGTCAGGCAGGCAACGTTGTCCTGGCACCCACCAAACCCAGATTGGTCAGTGAGACTGCCTGACAGAGAAACATGATTCATCACTCTACAGAACATGTTTCCATTGCTCCAGAGTCCAGTGGCAGCGTGCTTTACACCACTCCATCTGAGACTTGGCATTGCGCTTGGTGATGTGAGGCTTGCATGCAGCTGCTCGGCCAAGGAAGCCCATTCCATGAAGCTCCCAGCGCACAGTGTTTGTGGTGGGGTTAATGCCAGAGGAAGTCTGGAACGTTTTTGAGTCAACAGAGCGTTGGTGACTTTTATGCACCATGTGCCTCCGCACTTGGTGACCCCACGCTGTTACCTTACATGGTCTGCCACTTTGTGGCTGACTTTCCGTTGTTCCTAAACGCTTCCATTTTGCAATAATATCACTTGCAGTTGACCGTGGAATATCTAGCAGGGAAGAAATTTCATGAACTGACTTATTGCAAAGGTGGCATCCTATGACAGTGACAGTCACTGAGCTCTTCAGAACGACCCGTTCTTTCACAAATCTTTGTTAACCTGACTGCATGGTTAGGTGCTTGATTTTATACACCTGTGGCAATGGGTCTGAATGAAACACCTGAATTTAATGATTAAGAGGTGTGTGCCTATACTTTTGTCCATATAGTGTATATATATAAATCTTTTCTCTCTGCTTTACTTCAATAGACATATATTGATGACTAAGGCATCTTCATACTCTTCATACAGAAGAAAAAAGAAAATTGTAGAGGAACATAATTCTAAATGACTTAATACCATGTTCTTTGTTGTATGGGCTGTATAGTGATCAAAAAGCATATTTCCTAGTTCCTAGTTATTTCCTAATTATCGGTAGCCCAGGTAAAAAAATGCAGCAGAAGGCTGGCTACATTCTAGTAAGTTTTTTTTATCCATATTAAATATGCCTTGTTTGCCTTCCTTCATCAACTTCGAGCCATGAATGAAGTCATTTCTAGGAATTCAGCAAAGGCTAACAAAGTGTAACGGAAAACTGAAATCAACTGACAAAAAGTTAATGCCTTGTGACCCTATTTGCTGCACCTTTGCCATTTGAGTCTTCAGTGTCACTCACATTCTGCTTTTGAAGATCAATATGCAAACAAAGCAGATACTCCACGCTGAACATGATCAGTCAGTAACTGGGGGAGAGGTCACAAGGAGAAAGATGCTGGCCTGTAATCCTGTGCATGCAGCTAACCCGTGACGTCGTTATTAATAGTGGTATGATAGCATGGTGGTTGGCTGTGGGATCAGCATTCCAGTCTCAACCACAGCCCTATGTGGCAGAGCTGGCAGACCCTCCCCATGTCATCATGGGTCTTCCCCCAGGTGTCCCAGCTCCCACCCCCCCTCCTCCACAGTCCAAAAACATGGTTAGGTGGGTTGGAGCTACGAAATCGCCCATAGGTGTGATGTGTGACTGTTCCGTGGGATGGGTCGGCACCCCATCCTGGGTTGCTCCTTGTGTAGTGCCCGTAGCCTCCGGGGTGGGGGGGGGGGGGGGGGGGGGGGGGGGGGGGGGGGGGGGGGGGGGGGGGGGGGGGGGGGGGGGGGGGGGG
>JAODKC010000009.1:16377510-16388361 GCA_026777985.1 Mormyrops attenuatus | reverse complement strand
CCCTTGCAGAAAATGGGGCCCCCCATGGATCGTGGGGCCCTACGCACAGCGCGTGTTCTGCGTGTAGGGAGGGGCGGGACTGATCATGATCCAGCTTACTGACGCTCCGAACGCTTGTGGGTTTGGCCACTTCGCACAATAAACAATACAGAGGAGCTGGTTAGAACCTGAAATATAACCTTGGTGCAATATTATTCTCCAAAGGCATTTAAAACCGAAGCCTATAAATTATCATTAATTACCAAGCAGTCTCACTTTTCCACAAAGGGATTAAACGTGTTATACAAGAACACCTAGAACTGTACAGGTCCCCGTGCAATACACGCGTGACAGTATTGTTCAGCATAGGTAAAAAAAATCTAGACATGCAGCTTCTTGTGTGACAAGTAATGTTTTATTAGGTAACGTCCGTTTTTTGTTACGATCGATATTTAATACATGACATAGCTCAAAATAAACTTAAAAACATTCAGACACAACGTAAGAAGAAGAGCCAAAGAGAGGTATGTTGTTGATGGTCGGAGACGCTGTTTTCGGGATGTCTGGTGCTTCTCCTTTCGTCAGGAAATGAATAGCCACAGGCCACCGCAGCAGCGCTGCTCTCTGAAATCCCATTTACTTACACAACTAATTTAAAAATAAAAACCTTTATGTTAACAGATTAGCATACTACCGGACAGGTTAGCCATACCGATTAGATGGAGAAAGACCGCATATGCGCCAACGAAACTGGGTTATGACTGACACGAGGATATGATTATGGCACTACATTATTAAGACATTGAAAAGCACATCAAGTCAGCCCGTAATTTTGACCACCACCTTATTTCAGCTCGAGTCATAAAAATAAATATAAGGCTGCGCTTGATAAAGGGCATAACGTAGATGAAAATGAACATTTTTAAGAGAGAAAGAAAAAGAACGTAGAATAATAACGTAACAAACTTCAAAATCGACTTCGACTGTTTTGCTGTAAATCCATCCTCTTCCTAACGGACTAATTCATTCACCGCCTTCGTAAGGTAAGGAGTGTTTGTTTGTAGTGCTTTAATCCTATTATATTATTACAACAACTTGGGTGTGGAAGCTTTCAACGAACCAAATGTGACCAAAATATGACCTAGAACCTTGCAGCACTGAAGTAATGTCAGCATTAGGAACATCAAAAAAGTAATACGTCAGCTTTTGATTTCAATCTAGTTTACAAATGCATATATCAGATCACTTTAGCCATGATCCTAAATACAAATTACAAATATATATATATATATATATAAAACCAAGTTCATGTCGTACGCTGGAAATTTGAAAATGAGGAACCAAAGGACATAGGGCTCTTTTCAAAGATTCTCAGATTTTATACAATGAAGTCTCAATTAAATATCTTTAGCCAGACTAAAATCACTCAATGTCGAAGTGAAGGTCTCCCCAACAGCAAGTTTACAAAGAGGAGCATCAGGCAGAATGGTCTGTAGAAGCTTTAACCTAGCATGTGCATTTAAATTACTGTTACTAATATACTATTTGCTGATTGGTTGTAATATCACACGTCCACCCCTTTCAGTGCGACAAAATATTAAATCTCCAGTGTAATTAGAAAACATGACCTCAAAAACTGATCAAACTAAACACCAAGAAGCTTATATGTCAAAACAAGAAATGCTTAGGATACATCGCAGTTCTTCTGGTTGCCTTATTCCATTCACAACTGAAGATCTTTAACCACGGCTAGAAACACCATCATGACGTTTAATGAGATGGCGTTCTTTGCTCACTAGCAAACTCTCAAAGGCCGTCATTCAGACGGCAGGTATTATAGTTTGAATACGAGGCAGCGTGGTTGTCTATAAGCTTTGGGATTTGGCCCATGATGGCTTTTCTACACTTTGACTCCTGGGTGTTTTTATCAAGTCGTTCACTAAGAATGGCGTGACCTAAGGCCCACCCCCTGGCCGCCTCACTGTGTTTAAGTAAGATAGCATAATATTGGAATTTAGGGAGAAGACAGGGGAAGGAAATTTACTGCAAGAGAGAATCCATATTCTTAAATCTGACCAGGGCTCATGCCCCTTGGCCAGTCACCATGACGATAGACTGGAACGGACAGGATGCCCCGGAGCATTCTAGGTCTTCTTCTTCAGCTCCTCAAAGCGCCGCGAGAGGTCGTCAAAGTCGATGTCGTCAGAAGTCGAGGGGTTCCGGCCGAAGGAAGACGCAGGTAGTGTGTCAGGGACAGAGGGAAGCTCGGGGAGGGGGCTGTTGTCAAATGACCCGATGGAGGGGCCTGGACCTGGAGCAGAGTGAGGAGAGTGCTTCAGTAGGCCCACAGGACACCCTGCACCCTGTGTTTACAGAGGCTGGGGTTTTAGTGAAAGACAGCCATATCTAGCTAAGAGTGAAACCGAAAAACAACTTACCAGGTAAATGGGCAGGCCCAGACGGTTTGATGGCCAAATCATCGATCTGAAAAGGAAACCCTATCAATCTCTTTCCCTTCATCTAAAAAAGAAAAAACTTAGAAACTGCTTCAATAACATGATGACAAAGGGTAGGAGTCTATCAAGCCCCAAGTCCTTAGAAATGCATGATATAGTAACATGAGGCACAAAATCACACGTATGGGCTGAAAAACTTCTTCCAAAAATGACTAGCTTGCAGGAAAGGCATCCCTCTTGCGAGTGACGGCCACTGTAACTTACCGACTCGTAGGTGGGGGGAACACTCGGAAGCTGGGGGGGTTGTCCTCTCACCGGGGGCTGGAAGTTGGGAATGCTATCGTAGGTTCCCACAGCGGCATGGAAGGGCTCCTGCAACAACAAGAGTCACAAAGTTACTTTTCAGGCTTGCTGAAAAAAGATGTGGATAATTTCCACCCTTACATAATTTTTTTGAGCCCTGCAGCGTTATGCCAAGCGTGATCATCCCAGACTGAGTATGATTTTAGAAATGGGGGTGGATTAGCCAGCTGGTTAGGCCTGTGATCAGAAGGTGCCTGTCGGAAGGTCACTGGTTCAAATCCCTACCCCAACAGAATTGTCACATGGCCATTGAGCTGATGATTCATGCCCTTATCCCTCCCAAAAATGCCCCAGGGACACTGTATAAATAGCGGACCCTGTGCTCAGACCAAAAGCTTTGTTCCCAAATATATATTTTTATATAATATATCTACCTATATTTGTGCTTTTCCTATGAATGGTAAAGTGTCAGATATCAGGTGTGGGTTTCATTACAGGCAGGCGGCTTGCTTACTGATCCACTGGGGGTGGGGTATTTGAACCCAGGGGGCATGGGTACGGACCCAGCCGCAGCTGGCGCAGTGAAGCCGCCACCCCCGCCACCTGGCTTTCTGCTGTCACTGTCAACATCAATGAGGTCCGCCTCCTCACCAAAGGCCACCTCCGGCTGCAGGAAACAGAGGCACCTCAGCATACGCCGAAGAGGGAGAGGAGCTGCCGAAAATTTACCGATTTGACTGCAAAGATGGGCCCACCAGCCACATGCTCCACAACGGCAGCTGACCCGAGGATAGCACTCAGCTGACTAAACAGGCAAAACCAGATTTAAGAGTTAATAAGTGTTGAAATAATACCCAACAGTACATTCTCAGAGAAAAAAGCAGTACTGATTTGTACCTTTGCTTGTCACTGGTACTGTACCCTCAAGGATAATTGTACCTTATAAGGTACAGAAATGAGGAACATTTTTGTACCATATGGGGGTACATTAATGTTGCTTGTACCTTGGGGATGTTCCCCAGAGTCCATTTCTAAGGGTACAATTGACATACCCCTGAGGGTACAGACCCAGTGATAAGCAAAGTTACAAATTGGTACCCATTTTTCTGAGAGTGTAATGGGACAGTGCAAGGCCGAGTGACAAGGAGGATAACAGTCAGCGGCACTCACCCTGACCATGGCGTCGGGTTCGTAGGGTACGTTGTAGTTCTTGGCGATCTCAATAAGGTAACGCTCCACCAGGATCTTTGGGGGCGCCTCCACGCTCAGCTTATGCATTAGCTTCCAGGCAGAATTCAAAAGGGAGACTATCTTCCATGATTCCGCAGGCTATACAAGCATGGCACTTAAAATTACAGGCAAGATGGAATTGCGGCGAGAGCGTACCCTGTCGTTGACCGTCCCGATTTGGTTTGTCCTGCACAGCTTGCCGTACTCCTTGCTGTATTTTGCACACAGTTGATCGGACACCTGGATACAGGGCAGAGAGCAGGTTTGTGAACCATCATTGTAGCCTGGCCATTACACAAAGTATTTGTTATGCACTATTCATGGTTGTGATCACGGTAGAGAAATGTTTTACTGAGTACAGTTCTTCAGGAGTCAGAGTCCACAATCATACTCACAATCTTCAGTTCAGATACTTCTGACTGCAGACGTGGGGCAGCCCATATTAATGTGGACACAGCCTCCTGCAAGCCAGGATCCAGCTCCCTTAGAGAGACAACAAAATTCATTCATTGGAACTGGTACATGGTAGCCTGGGAAATTACTAGAATAACAACATAGTACAGCATGTCTTTACTACTACGAATGTGCCACAGACAACTCGAGTAATGGCACATTTATAGCAATTACATGCGTCATACTTTTGTGATCCGTCACAAAAATACTATGATCAGCTTACAATCTTCATTTGGGTTTTTAAACAGTATGCTAACGTTTAAAGAGAGTTTACAGACGCCATGTTTATTATTGATGGAACATGCCAATAGGCCTAGTGGCCGAAACCTTTATTGCATGTTTATATGCATCCGCAGTGACTGGAAAGGGGATGGAGTTAAATTGTGGTCAAGCTCCTGACTCACTTCATGGACTGAATGAGGCCAAACCGTGCCAGTAGTAGGTCACAGTACAGCTCGAGGATCTCCATTGCCTCCACCAGGTAGTCTTCCCTGATAATGTGCTCCACGCGGATACGAGCACGCTCATCTTTCCCGGATGACAAGTAATCGGCAATTTCCTTTCGCGCTTTCTGCGCTAGCTCGGCTGGAAATAAGGCGAAAGGCATGCGATCAGAATTAGATCGGTCGTGTGTGCGTGGGTGTGTGTATAGTATGGCAAGAGAGGGCTTACTTTTCTTCTTCTCAAGCAGCTTGAGTCTATTAATGACCAGCCGAAGGTTGACTCGAAGTCTCTCCGCTTTGTAGCCGCCGCCAAGCATGATGGACACTACGAGAAAAGGAAGCGGTCATTCATGAGGTAGCAAACGCAGTCTCGGAAATACACACCACCAAACTGGTTAAAAGGTATTTATAATCGTGGAAGCTACTCTTGAAATGTGGAACAAACTAATGTTTCTTAAATAACAATATAACCAGATACACATTGTACCGGATTAAACAGCATATCACTTCGTAAGTAAGCATGATCAATATATAGAAAAGGGAACACCAAAATGACGTCCACCATTTAAACGTTTATTGCTCACTGCATTAACACAATAACTTTAACATTAACTTTAAAAGCCAAACACTTCCTCCGTGTCAGCGGTTCTGACGTCTAACGTTTGTTTGTTAGGGTCCACACCTGCGAATTAGCTATACATTAAAACAGTAACAAACCGCGAAAATTATTACTCTGTTTTGACTATCAAATAGTATAAATTAAGGCTAAGACCTGCGAATGTAAATTCAGCTAAATACACGAACGTAACGTTAATAAAACACATATGCCAATACTCACACTGTAGTTTAAGTAGCGAACTGAGTCACACAATCCAAAACAGCGAACGCTGCTTACCTTTCTCAACAAATGATGGCTGGTATTTTAGATGTTTATCGCAAGATCAGTATAGATTTTTTTTCCCGTCAGCAGGTATTATTTTGGTGAAGTTAAACGTATTCCTAAGCAGAAGAGACGAAACCGCCCCTCACATTTCTTTTTTTTTGGGGGGGGGTCTGTATTGTTATTTATTTTCCCCGTCTACGCTGGGACTGAAAAATCACTAAACAGAATGACTGGAACAAAACAGCTGACGATGATACCAGCTAGTAGCAGCCGGGACGAGTTACAGACCGAAACACAATGGCTGTCTCGTGATTTTTCTTTTACCAGGAAGCGGTTTCCCATTACACACAATTAACTGAAATAAATCCAGCGACTACCTTAGAAAGTCCAAGTTTCTGAAATCCACCAGAATGAACTATCAACAAATACATTAACCCTATCAAAATATGCCATAAGGAGATAAAAAGCTACATTACCTCACAGTTTCGATCCAAAAATAGAGCTCCACCTTCGAAGAGTAATATTTACTGTCTTCACTTCCGCAATACTGCGCGTCTGACGCAGCGCGACATACGAGGACACGTAGCCAAGACCGCTTACGTTGTCAAGACCCACGATTCACCCATTTATCCCGGCGCTGTTTATATAACCCAACAGTCCACTGTTCAACAGTTTATCCCGCATTCTTCTTCTTCTTATTATTATTATTATCATCATCATCATCATTATTGCTTATTTTTATTGTTGATGTCTCGGTTGATTATATCGGGCACAGTATCCGTATCACGTCCTCGCTCTGTGTGTGTAAAACTTGCATGCTCTCCCCTTGCTACTTGGGTTTCCACCCGCAATCCCAAAACATACATTTAAGCGAATTGACATCTCTAAATTGCCCATGTGAGCAGATGGATGTATGTGGCCTGTGATGGACTGGCATCCCTTTCGGGCTATTCCTATGCTGCCGTGGATCAGCGGTCAGACGAATGGTGATTGTTAAAAGCATGGGGCACGATTCCTGTTGTTGAATGCACTTTATATCATATTCATGCCAATACTATTCAGGAGGATCCATCGTAAAGAGAACGTAGATTGTGATACTACAATATGTTTAAAGTATTAAAAAAAATCGCCATCTCCCTACGGCAGATGGCGACTCTTGGTTAAGTAACGTAGGATCGGCCTGTGCTGCCTGGAGATGCCGGAGGCAGCCGTGGCGAAGGCCGTCCAGGAAGTTAACATGTCCCTGGTGACGCAATCCACATGCGCCGCTGGGGTCTCGCCTGGCTGCTGCGCTCCGAGGTGGGCACAATTTAGCAGCTCGGATCCCCTGCGAGTTTCTAACCAGATTAACCCACAAAGAAAGATCGAGCTCGGGCCGGAGAGTAACGATGACATGGAGAGGTAAGTGGAGCGGCCTCGTCACCGACGGTGGGCCCGGCTGGAGGCGGCTAGGTCCTGCGGAGATGGGGCGGCATCGGCGGAAAGCTCCGTGAGAGCCCCGTCGTTCGGCCTGCTCCAGCCCCCGCCGCGGCGCAACTGTGTGACCGGCTGAAGTGAGCATTCGCGGTGATGATAATCGGGCTCCCCCGTTTATGTTCCGTCGTAGGTTTTCTTTACGAGGGGCGAGATTCGGAGGCGAACTTTCGTGAAACGACTGTTAGCTGGATGGCGGATTAGATGCAGCGCAAAGTGTAAGATTTTTATGGTGTGAAGTGGGAACAGCTGTACGATGATGATGGGTGTTGCTGTTTATGGCGACTGTTTTACCATCTCTTCGTTTTGATAAAGATATTAAAGCACATCCTCGTGTGCTTTGCTAGTTTTCGGCTACTCTGCTGAATTTAACGTCAAGCACCTAAGACTTAAACGTCGGCTTTACATTACACTTAAATACAGTTCTGAATACTGTTTTAAGGAAATCTTCAGATTTTCGGAACTGTAAGATTTGGTAGCCACATAAAACTGATAAAATTGTCCGCAGTTTTTAAATATGATTTGCATTTTTGAGAGCAAGTTTAGCAACTCGTTTTTAAATTGCGATACGGGATGTGGTACGTTTGTCGATGATGGGACCAAATATATGGGTGCGTGCAGTGAAGCCCGCATTCTTTGTGAATGACTCTCCCACACCTCAGGCATCGGTCAGTGTGTTTGTCTCCCACCCGTGGGGTGCGATCTCTTCTTTCTCATTTATCTTGCTGGGTCCTGCGCATGGCTTAGTTTCATTCAGACTCTGGAACAACCCCGGCGATATAACCTAGATAGCGCTGCAACCTAGATCGCGGCACCCGTCCTCTCCTTGACGCCGATGCACATGTCTCAGTAGGCATGTGATTTGAAGGCGACCCGATCCGTCTCTCTGCCATCAGTAAGACGCAGCAGGCATACCGAGGCCCTTGATTGGGTCTTTATGTTACGGTTTGATTGTACCGAAGGGGCATGGCATCAGCGTCACAAGACGAGCAGTGCATTTTAGCCAGGAGATGGAGGCTCAGAGGTTTTGAGTCATCTGAAAGCCGTTAGAAGTCTTAACCTTTCTGTGCTCCGGCCGTCAAGGTCGGCCGTTAGTCGTTAACTGATGATCCTGTGACTCACGGTGCTCGAGTCATCCAGACCGGCATGACCTGTTGCCATGGTTAGGGGACTGCGTCACCAGGGCTGGCAAAGAGACTCGTAATTGGTTTGTGGATTGGTGCTGTGGTTAGAGATGCTGTAGAGAGTAATTCAGGTATTGCTCAGTGCTGGAAATGCGTGGTCAGAAGAGCCTCCTCTGCAGGTTGATATCTGGGCCTGATGCATATGTTGTTGTTCCCAGTCAGATGGCAGTCAGTGTTTTTTCATGTTTCCCCCCCCTCATCCAGGTGAGATCAGTGTGGTCCGCAGGAGGATCTCCGAACTTGTCCCCGTGCACTAGTTGCCCCATAGACCACGCCCAGACTGCACCCCTCACCCACTCCCAGCCAGTGCCACCATGAAGCCCACCCATGAGCGCCACCAGGAATGGCTACCTCCAAAGAAGCGGGACCTGCCCATGGACAGTAGCTGTGGTGCGGAGGAGGGGCTAGGCGGAGGTGGAGCCAGTGGGGGCGGAGCCGGCGGGGGAGAAGAGGCTGCCTCCACCCCTAGCACAGTCACCACGGGTAGTGAAGCCCAAACATCTAGCACTGCGGGAGACTGGATGAGGGTCTCTTCAGGGCTGCATTATGGCGTGGAGAACTCCGACGGCATCCCCGTGGACCAGTATGGCATGGTCTACAAAGTGGCTGTGCCGTCTGTGACCTACTCCCCTACCAGCTTGCACCCGGTGCTCAGCCACATCTCCCCTGCCTACACAGTGCCCTCTCCCCTCCTCCAGCATGCCGGCATCCCGTACCACCCACTCAGCTACGCCCAGCTCCCACACCACTCTCTGCAGTTCGTCGGTTCTCCTTACGCGGTCCCGTACGCGGTTCCCCCCGGCTTTGTCCCGAGTCCGTTGATATCGCCGCAGTCTGCGATTCCTCAGCCCCACCACGTCTCCCACCTGGTCCCGTATCCACCTGTTATTCAGGAGGGTGTGGTGTCCCCGCCCCCTCAGCCCCAAAGCTCTGCCCACAGCTTTGCTAAGGTGCCCGCCTCCGGGGGCGTCCCCCTCATGCTGCCACCCGAGCAGACGCCTCAGCAGCACATGGGCACGGTGGGGGGGCTCCCGGCCACTGATGTTGCCCTTAGGGGCGTGCCTGTTTTTTATCACCCTTCGGCTTCCCGCTCGGCAGCAGCGGTGGTGCCCCTGGCCATTGCCCTCGGGGACTCGCAGGAGCGCAAGAAGGAGGTCAACGGAGGGGAGGCGGGCCGTGGAGCCAGGGAAGCCGTGCAAGACTCCAACTATTCCTCCAAGAACTCTCGCATTGCCCACGTGACTGCCAGCCCCGGCGCGGTGGACGGCCTGCATTCCCGAAACCATGCCCCCTTCAGGCCAGAGGGCAGGGCGTCCCCCGCGCAGAGCAGCACCCCGGACACAGACCTGGAGGTGAGACACACTGGGGGGTATTTTAACTGCGTCGTGGTGTTGAGTTTATGCCCGGCTGAATAATTCGGTTGAATGCACAGGGTGTGTCATTTGGGCGATGTGTGGCGTAGCGGGTTAGCTATGCTGCTTCGAATCTCACGGTCAGCAGAGTCACTTCACCATTGGGCCGCTAAGCATGACCCTTAACCCCCAATTGCTTCAGCGACTGTCTGACCTTGCCTTCGCTCAAAAAAGTATGTAGCTTTGGGTAAATGTATACGCTAAATAAATGTAAATATTTAGCGTATACATTTCATGGGGATAATGCCCAACTTATTTTATGACGTCTGGATACCTTTCTCCTCCTCAGCCACCTTTAGATTTTCATTAGGGCTGTCAGTTATCACATTGATGCATTAGCGTTAATCTTAAACTCATTACGCATGGTTTCTTTGATTATTAATTTTGATACTCCGATAGCAGAATTTCACAAGCTAAGATTTTTTTAGTAGAATGCAGTTTTTATGCTGAAGGTACATATCATAAAATCTTTTATTTTTCGATGGCAATGCAACGTGATTGTATATGCGATTTATCCACAAAGTTTGTGATTTAATCATGATTAAAAAAACTGGCTGTGTGACAGCCCTATTAACAATCTTTGCTCATACTATTCTCCCTTTTGAGTATGAAAATGAACGTGATTAAAGATAATACCAGAACAGAAATATTAGTGTTATGACTTAAAATCAATGTCAGAATATCAGTGGGTTAACTTTGGCAGCCCTAGTTGTTTACTACTTTCTTTACTTACTAGTTTCTTTATAGGGAAAATATGCTGATGTTTAAATCTTTGTATGATCTCTTCCAAATGAGATCTGAAGTGCTCGAGCGCATTTTATTGCTTCCTAAAAACGACAGATGTGGCTCTCGGTTGTTCTTGCAGACAGATTGATGGACTTCCTCCTCCTCCATCCTGTCTGCACGCTTGCTCGCACGGCCCCGTTTCCACACTCAGCCCCGGCTTCCTTCCTTATCGCACTCGCGGCATGTTTTGGCGGTTTTGCGCAATCCGAGTCAAGACGCTGCCATGCGGTGCACACAGATTGCGGGGGG
>JAODKC010000009.1:16362733-16375550 GCA_026777985.1 Mormyrops attenuatus | reverse complement strand
CCCCCACCCCACACACACACACACACACACACACACACACACACACCTACCCTGGGAGTGGTGGCCAAAGCACATAGAGAAAACTGACTAGTTCCTGGAATGGTTGGAGGAGTCTCTGGAAGGTGAAACGTTGCCATCCTAGTGGTGTGTATTTTTTTTCCTCTCTGTGTTTTTATCTACTTCTTAAGAGCACCCCGTATGCAGCCATCTGCTGCACATGACTCTCACAGGGAGAAGTCTCTGTGCCGTCTTTTCTAGACTTTCCCCAGGGCAGCTTGCTAAGGATGGGGGTGGGTGTTGGCCCTGGAACCCGTTTAGTCAATCAAACCGTCAATCATGTCAATCAGATCAATCAGTTGGAAGCCCCTGTCCTGCCCCCCCCCCCCGTACACAAATGCATGCACGTACCCTTCCGCCTGTGGCTCCGCCTCGTTTGCCGTGGTCCCCCGGGCTTGCCGTAGCAATGGGATCGTCCGCCCCTACCCAGCGCCTTCTCGATACCTCAGCCCAGGCAGGAGCCTGGCCTCTGACTGTTCGGTGTCACCACGGAAACGGGTACATCCTCCTCGAGTCACCTCTTTCTGACACAGCCAAGATGGCAGACGGCGTAGCATCAATAGGGCATCTGACCCTGGTGTGTGTGCAGGTTGGTGGGAGGGGCCAGGGAGTGTGGGAGGGGAATATGATGCATCAGTGGGAAACGAATCCTCCAAAGATACTTGTACCCTTTTGAGAGCCTTTAACTGTAATGGGTATCGATATGGTTGCAATTATTATTTTGATTTTTAGTAATACGATCCCCAAAAAACTCCTGTCACATCCTGGATGCCCAGTAACCATTAGCAAAGCAATAACAGATTTCCTTCAGTCAGCTGTCGAGGTTTTCTTTGTCGTGGTTTTATTGCCCTTTGTAATTCTGACCTAAAAACTTCCTGTGTCTCACTGACAATGCACAATTTTATGGTCATTTGGTTTGTAAACTTGTTTTGTTGTCTTTTCTTGTTATTGTTTCAGTTACTGTTGTAAGCAGAGAGTCAGGGGAAAGAGGAGGAATGTAGCAGTGTAAAATTCTGTGGTTTAAAAGGCATAATCAGCCCGGGCCAGAAGCCACAATGCTTGTCGTAAGGAGAAAATGTGTTTTTTTTTTAAGCTGGTATCCTTTTCTTTAATTTACTGTTAAACTATTTTGAGCTCTATTTCAGTCTTGGCAATATTCCAAGCAGCCCGTAAAATCTCGTTCATGTCCGGGCCACAGTTTGTGTCATAGCTGTCATAACTGATGGGAGACACGGTGACAGTATAAATATCCTTTCGTGTTCTAGCATTATTTTTTAAGTAACAGAGAAGCGGAATTGGGTTGGTTGACACTGTTTACAAACTTAACAGCCACAAATGCTGCATTCACTTGTAACAGATATTAAATTCCTAAATTGAAATCAAGTGCAATTAAAATGGAGGGTGGAAAGAACCATAGATCCATACTGACGTCAGGAAGGCCATTCCAAAACAACCGCATCACATTCCCGCCAGCCTCAGTTACCTAGATATTTCCGCTTTGTTTCCACGCTTTCCATTTCCCTCTCCTGGGTCTTAGTTCACTGCAGTGTGTGAGCACTGGGGTCTTGCTGTAGTTGAGATGGTCACATGACACCGCGGTGCATTCTAATTCGCTGATCCCACCCTAGTTAAGTGTTAAAAAGACTCCCAGCCCCACTACCCCCTGGTTGTATGCACAGCAGATGTATGTATTCTTCATGTAAAGAAACCGTAGCCATTTAAAGTAGTGTTATTTATGTCACAGATGACTAATGTATTTATAAATCCATTAGGTCACAACATTTATGCTATAAGCAATATCCTTAGACTAAATACATAAAGACCATATTATTACTTTCCTATAGATTTGGTATTTGCTATGCAGTAAGAGAAATGAAGTATTTTCCTCATTGTCTATATCTACCAACTGTTTGGTAGGGTGTTTCTTTATATAATATATAAATATATATAAACTTGTATTGATTACGTCATTGTACAGTGATGTCACTAGTCAATGCCATTACTCTAATAGTTGGGTAGGGAAAGTTGAAATTGGGAGGGGTTTGTGAAGCCCCTTCCGTGATTGGTATTGGATAGCCCCCAATTAGGCAGGGTTTGTGAAGCCCCTCCCCCGAATGCTGCCGGATATTTCCGATTGTACGTGCATTCTGCAGTGCTGGATCTGTGCGTTACCTCGTTCCCACCCCCCTGTTTCTGCCACGTCACATGGAGCGTAGCTCATGCCTTTGCTGCATGTTGGGTGGGGGGTAGGTAGTGTGACCCGAGGCTTTCGGATCACGGCGTCCGTGGTGACGGGTACTGAGAGTCAGGCTCGTAGCATGGGCCGGCCCCGGCCAGCTTGGCCCCATCTTCCCCTGCATTTGTAATACCGCCGCTTCCATGCGCTGCATACAGGGAGGCCAGCTGTTCCGAAATAGCTCGTTATCAAAGCAGAGTCAAGGTACAGATCATGTTTGAGAAAGTGGACCAAACTCATTTCGTTTTTAGACCACAGTGGATTGCAGCACATCCAATGATTGTGACAAATTTGTATGATACTTCTCTATTAAATAATTTATTTCTAAATTGTAATCAGGTGGCGCTGTGCAGTGTGTGTATCGAGCATCGGCATGTCCTTGTTTGGAGTGTGTGTGTCTGCCATGGTCTGACCAGTGGGCTGTTGGATATCTAACAGCACTGGGTGCCATTTCAGGAATCTGGATGGGTTCAGAGTCCTTTGGAGGCATATATATAAGGCAGTAGTGGTTGGTAAGGAGGGTATGGTTATTGCACAGCTAGCTTGAGGTCGGTGTAAAACTGAACGCTACACCACAAAATCGCTGCATCGTGCGAGCTTCTCTCGGTGAAGGGTGTTTAACTTGTACATGATCGGCCGTGAACTTGACTGCTTCTTTCTGTGCTCCGTAGCATGTGACACCTTCCATCCAATGAGCTGTCTGACACGTCGCTAAGATACGCGCATGTGCCCGCATTCACACACACACACAGACACACACACACACATACACATTCACACACACCTGTACAGCACCCTCTACAGGTATATCAGTGGACAAGGGGTGAACTAGAAACTGCACTTTGACAAAACCTCACATGCATGTTTTTCTGTAATTATTTATGTGTTTTATGAAACGAGATCTTGCACTTAATTTCCCTTAACTTGTGGTGTTATAAGGAAACTGTTGGTTAACTGATTGCATATGTATATTATATATAATATATATTGTATATATTATATATAAAAATGTTGTAAGATTTGTATTTTATCAAGGTTGTCAGTACTGCCTTAAGAACTGTTAAATGTTTCAGTGACAGGCTCAAGTGACCCCCCTCCCTCCCACAGTGCAAGAGATCAGAATATTTCAAGTTAAGACTCCTGTCTAGGTATGTAGATGTGTAGTGGAGCAGAGACTAAGGTTTGGTGCCCAGGAGAGGTGGTGAGGGGTTGGGTAGAAATCTGACGCATTACAGCCAAAAAGTGGCTTTGTTTCCACAAGACGCTGATTTTTGACTTGGTGGGTAAGAGTGTTGTGTTCTAGTGGCGTGATGGGGCAGCCTGTTTGCACTCATTCAGCCCTCAGATCTGAGGTCTTTGTTTTTTTTGTGACGTTTATAATCTACCAAAAATTGGCGAGTAGATATCCTCACTGAAACTGCCAGGGTAGAACTGGGGTTGCCAGCTCTGGTCCTTGGAGTTCACAGGGCTACAGGTTTAAGGATATGTTTTAATTGACACTGGATTGGTTGACAGGTTTGGGTGGCGGTGGGGGGGTGACAAAGTAATCCAGATAGCCTGGTCAGCCGGGGGTATAAAGAATGCTGTCTGTGACCTGTGAGTGGCTGGATGGAGCCCTGCTACAGCACCCTATGTAGCCCAATAAAAATATTCAGGTAAAAGAAAAGGAGGGTTGCCAAGCAGTTACATGTAATATAACGATAGTTCAACATGTGGAGCATTATGCTGACAATGCAAAGGTCATGGGTTCAAATTCCAGGGATCATGCATAAATTGTAATTTTATTGTCTGCTGTAAGTTTCTTTGGATAAAAATGTTAGATATGTAAATGTTAAACAGTTTGGAAGTTAAAAGAAGCAAAACTTGGGATCCCCTGTGACTATCAAGGACAGGAGCGGGATATTTCGCTGTTCCCCCCTGCCCAGAAGTTCATATTGGACAGAGGAGAAAGCAACCTTTTTAACTGTGTAAAAAAAAAAAAAAAAAAAAAAAACAAGACCCGGGAGGAAAGGCGTTAATTTTAGAGGCGTTTTGCGTGTGTGTGTCTGCTTGTCTTGTGGAAACAAAGCGTGTCGTAGCTCAGGGGGCGGTAATTCCAGACCTCCAGGGCCACAGTCCTGTGGGTTTATAGATTTCCCTTTTATTCATGACTAACTCGTGCCGAGGTGAAGGAATTAATTAAGCACACTCAGTCACTTCCCTTATCGGCTTCAGTTGCACGGTTGGTGAAGTGAAAACGGCACATGGCGTGAGGAAGGCTGGGGTTGGTCCTGAGTGAGGTGTGTCCGTCGCGAGGATGGTGAGAGACTAAATCAAAGCAGGGAATGGCTCTAAGGTGTCAATGATTTAGACTGTATGTAGTATCACTTTAGGAATTGTAGGTTCAGTCACTGTATGACACTGCTTTCATGTGACGTGACATTAAAAGGCATCTTTTTCTTTAATGCATAAAAACGACAAAATATATGCAATGATGTATATGTAATATTGAATCCTCAAGTATAATCCAGGTTGTATAAACTTTGTATAGTGAGTTTTAATATCTTATGACCGTACCAATATGTATTAATTCTTATCAGAAGCCTTAGAGTTGTCTACCTAAAGTGCTCCCTTTTCTTAGAATACCCTACACCTACCTGAACTTTCAAAAGCATTAATAACTATATTTTGTTGCATTTTATTGGTACCTGTTTTGAATAAAATAGATTTGTACTGTATATTTGTACCTTTTTGTGACTTAGGGCTGATTTTAGTTTTCTTTCGCTGTTCTAATTCGATGTACTTAAGGACACAAAGATATTGTATTTTTATTGTTACAGCTAAACTTCTTATGGAACATTGCATTTATCATGTTTGTTAAGTAAACACATAATATATATAGATATAATATTATTCTGACTGGAGTGGGTGTCTTTCTTCTCTGTAACTGGTCTGTCATTGCATCCATCCATCCACCCACCCAACTGCTTATCCAGTACAGGGTCCCAGGAAGCCTAGGGCTTATCCCAGGCAGCATAAGGCAGGTGACATCCTGGATGAGATGCCAGTCTATCTCCCGCACCCATATTCAAAAAACATCACCTCACCCCTTAGACCAAAATCTCTCCAACCCTAATTGGCACCTCACCTAAGTACTTCAGTTGAAATACTCAAGGTTATTTCTGCAGCTGATGTTTGTTTGAGAATTGGGAACACTCTGCTAGGACCTGATTTAAGGGTGCTCTGGATATTAAGAGTTTGTTTCTCCTCTGACCTGCATGTGCTTCACACGTCTGCCTTTCCAGTGTGTGTTCTAGTCTTATTTTTCAGAGCAGTGGAAACCCAAGGTGAGCAAAGCACATTCTCTTTTGCCATGATTTCATCTTGGCAAATGTGCCTCTTGTGGAAGATGAAAGCGTGCATCTGGACAGAGAACATGACCAAAATGCATCTTAGATACAGAGCAGTCAGTTTTTGCTCCAAGGGTGTGTTGTCCTGGCATTGTGTTTGAGGTACCCGGTCCTTTGTGGCTCCCTCCTAGCTCCCGGCACACCTGTACCAGGTATTCAGTGCGATGGATGTTGGGAGGGAGCAAAAATATGGATTGTCTGGGAGGCATGGACTGGGTTGAGAAACACTGTGTTAGAGCAAATCTAGGGTGTTTTACAAGATGTTCTCTACTGAGACATGGTGCAGAAATGGGGACACATGGACACACAAGAAAAACTCCCTGGTGTTTTATTTTCACCTGTACATCTGTTAGTCCAGTAACAGAACTGGGTCCCACATAGAATGACACACCCATCCATCTTTTTTATTTTGTTTTTCAATCATTTTATTTTGGCCTTTGTCAGGGTATGTTGTTTTTTTGTAAACATGAACATTGATCTTCCTGAAAATCTAGCAGAAGGCCAGAACATTTTGAAAAAACAAATCTCTATAAAGGGCGAGCATATCGGCACTGTCAGACGCTAGAAACATACTTCGACGAGTGTCGCTTCAAATCGTAATTTGCAAACATGCAGTGCTGAGCTAATCCAGTCTGGCAGCGGGGTGGGGCAGACACCCCCTGGGACCCCACCTTTAGACTTCAAAGTATGCCGGACGTGCTGATTGGCTGCTGCAGGTCCCCGGCTCGGCACGCGTGTCCGGATCGGTCGGCTTCACAGATGGTGATGATGCGTGACCCTTTAGCGTGCAGGCAGCATACAGTAAAGGGAAACTGAGGTAATTTATGCACGTAGTGAAACGGATTCAGAAATTAGTTCCCACTAATAAACGGGTGGATGCCAAAAAAAACAGCTTACAGGAGGATTTTGTTGCTAAACAGTTGGCTCGTGTACAAGCTTGAGCTGCTGTGACTGACTGTGAGCCTTCAGCTTGCAGTTGGTCTCCCAGGCCTGCAATCTTTGCAGGTCTGCAACGGAACCATGCAGACAGGCTCCATACCGGAGGTAAACGGTTACCGAGGACTCTGTCCCATCGCATCTGAGAGCTCAGGCTCCACAACAGCGCCACAGAGTTGCATTGTCTGAGTTGCAGTTGCACGGTATCTATACGCATATATATAAATAATCTTTTTTGTTACGCTTGTGCCCGTTTTTGCCACGCAATCTGCATAGTTAAGTGTCATTTTCCCGTCATTTGCATAGCGGTTGGAACCACCCCGGGTGCCGGCTTTACAAAGCGACGAAGGCCGCGCCCTTTCCGAAGAAGACCACCGCCTTTCCGAAGAAGGTTGCGCCCGTTCTGAACAGCCAACCGGTTCCCTCTTTGGAACGGCCCAAACAGAACCGGGCGCCGTAGTGCGTTCGGCAAAGCTTCAGTAAACATCTCATCAGAACAATCACTCCCAACAGGTTGGCAGCCTGGTATTGATCGGATTTTCTCTGCTTTGACGCGGTTCAATTATAATGCCGAACGATGACAAATTAGATTGAAACGCTGTATTACCAAATAGATTCTTTCATTAGTCATTGATCAAGAGAGACTGAGCATTCAAATAAGTTACAATCCATAATCAAAAGGCATTGGGGGTGGGGAATAACATAAAAAGAACTTCTCTGTGACAAAGACCATGTGGGCATGCATTTAATAGGGGCAGGCAGGAAGGCAGCTCCTTGGGGTGTCTCCCGCTCCTGACTCAAGCTCTGGTAAAGGGAGTACGGAGCTCCTCCCGGCTTCGTAGAGGTAATGGACACACACAGCAGCTAAAGACATCCAAGTTTCGCACTGGGCCTCTTCCGGGAATCTGGGATGTCCTTCCGGGGGCACTCAGAAGCCTACATGGAGCAATGTGCAAAATCAGGTTCAGGGAGGTCAATGTGACCAGTAAGGAGAGCGAGAAGACACTAGCGATTGGCAGTGTTTGCTGGGTCCCGAACCAGTGAGGTACACGGTCCACAGGCTGGGGAGGGGGGACCGGGTGGGTTCTCCAGGCCAGCAGTGGGCAGACTGCACAGGCCCCTGGGTCGCTAACGCTAATTTCTTTCGAGAACAGACAGGAGTTGAAGTTACGCCAACCGTCAATGTCTTCTCAACGCAGCGCCAGGAGTCGGCTCCGGTTTGAGGAGGACATAGGAGTGAGGCGAAGAGTGCTTTCCAGGAGGATGTGGTGTCGACTTCTCGACGGAGCTGTCCGGAACGGGGCCTTGGGCCAAAGAGGGCACCGCGAGACCCTCATGCGAGGTAGATGTGGATTCAGTCGGTGTGAGCCTGCCAGTGACCTGCAGTGGCAGCTGGTGGGCGCTTCCGGGAAACGGCAGGCAGGCGAATGGAAGGGGTGAGGGGTGGAATGTGGATCCCGTCGCCGCTAGTCCGGGCGCGAGCGACGTCCCTCCCCCGCTCAAGGCGCTTGGCGTGGGGAGAGTGGGTATGACATTTCAGGAGAGCAGCACATCATCTTCAGGGCATGCTTGATGATGTCATAGAGTTCAGGTTAGGGTTGGGGTGCGGGGGAGGGGTTTGAGAGATTCGACCCTGTGTTTATCCTTTTAAGTTTACGTCCAGAAGGTAGTTCTGCTGGACGCCTGAAGCTGGAGCCAAACCTGATTGGGCATGCTTTGCTGGGGAGGTGTCCCCCCCCCCCCCCAAGGCGGATGTGACGCACGTTTCTCCCCCATGGGAGAGAACGTGGTACAGGCCGGCTCAGCACGCCTGTCTCCTTCCCCCATGGGAGAGAACGTGGTACAGGCCGGCTCAGCACGCCTGTTTCCTTCTCCTTCCCCCATGGGAGAGAACGTGGTACAGGCTGGCTCTGCCCTAGGGCAGCTTCATTAGGAGCCCGGCATCCAGCGGGGGGCAGGGCATGGGGCAGGGGAACTGGAAGAGGCTCATGTCGGCAGTGAGGGCGGCCATGGCGGCAGGGTCATGCTCGATCTGTGTCCGCAGTGACGGGTCGATCTTCTCCAGCCTCCGCTTCAGCCGCTTGGCCTCACGTTCACGGACCAGCCGCGCCTGCCTCTTCTCCGGTGTCTCGTTGGCACGCTTGAGACGCATGGCCTCCCGGTCGCGCTGCAGCCGGCGAGCCCGCTGCTCCTCTGTTTCCTGCATTCGCTGCAGCCGCTTGGCCTCACGGTCACGCAGCCGCCGCAGCTCCCGCTCCTCGGCCGTCTCACGTGCCCGTTTGCTCTTCTTCGCGGTGCGCTCACGCTCTAGCCGCTGTATGCGTGCCTCCTGCGGCTCGTTCTTGCGCCGCACAGCCCACTTGCGCGTGGACGGTGACTGCGACTCCACCAGCTGCTGGTATGCCACGCAGGTGTTGCACACCAGCAGCACCCCGGCCGGGTAGACTGGAGTGGGGCCCAGGATATCGGCCAGCGGGGGCAGCCCAGGGCCAGGGGGGCTAAGGCCATCCGGGAGCGAGGGCAGGGCAGGGCCTGGGGACAGGAGGCTGTCGGACAGCGAGGGTAACGTCGCGCCTGGGCCGCCTTCAGCCATGGGGGCGCCGGAGAACACCTGCGACAGGCCGCACGCCTCATCGCCGCTGCTGCTCTCTCCGCTGCCCACATTCAGAAACTCCTTCAGCTTCTCCCTGCATGGAAAATGCCGGAAGACCCAGGAGAAATCGTTAGCAGGGTCTACAAAATATTCCTCCTATTAACTGCCATCATCAAGAAGTATCTAAATCTCAGGGTTCTGGCACATTTTCCATGGCAGAACAGCTCGTCCATGTTCGAAATGTCAAACATGCATTTTGCTTTTCATTCAGATCTGGGATCCTTAGCCATTTTGTGTAGGAAACTTTAAGGTCTGTTATGTAATGTTTTCCCCCAATAACCCAATTAATTTTTATATAGTGCTTTTCAGAACACAGTCACCTCAAGGCACTTGATAAGAGTGCAGATGAGGGGGGGGGGCAGACCTGTTGAAGTTGTTGGTGTTGGTGAAGCGTGCCCCACACACAGCGCAGTTGGACAGCCGGTCCTCAGAGTGGATGAGGAGGTGGCGGCCGAGGGAGCCAGGCGAGCTGAGGGCGCGGCCACACACGGGGCACACGTAGCTCTTACTGCTGCCCACCGTCGCCGTGTGCTGCCGGGGGAGGAGGAGGGGTGGATGGAACCATTAACCAACCTGATTCCAGACAATGACGGCGCTGTGATTCGAAGAAGGAGGGACGGCTGGGAAAATTCATGCTTCCATCACGCAGCAAGATGACAGCATAATTACACAGATTTGGCCGTGCAGGGAGCCGTGCTGTTAAACCGTGCAGATGCTTCACGGCCAAATTATACCGCTACTCCATGTCTGCAGCTGGCAGCTACACCCCCCCACCCCCACCCCGCAGTCCCACTCCGTGTTCTTTACCTGATAAACGTGAGCAATGAGCTGCTCCGGGCTGCCAAACTCCAGGGTGCACAGCGGACACAGATAGCTGTTCCCCAGCTCGCCTCCCTCCTCCTCCCTCTCCTGGGGGGCAAGTTGGGGGGGGGGGGTCACATGACTATCAGGAGTGCCCAGTCAGCTGCACACTCTGGCCTGCAGAGGTGCTGCTAGCTCTAGAAGCAAGCACCTGCATGCTATCTGTGTGGAACCGTTTCTCATGAGCTCTGACATACTCCCAGGGCCTAAAGTCACAGGGCATACCTATCCTATCAGTATATTCAATACAGGTCATCGGAAGGTTAGCAGTTCAAATCCCAGGGTCGGCAGAGTGGTTTTACCATCAGACTGCCCTATCCACCATCTTAAAAAATGTACAGTGCTTTGGATAAATGTCTCTAATAACTAAATGTAACAATAGCTAAATAAAACTGAATGCCAATTTCCTCACTGTAGGGAGAATGGGTCACTGACACTCAGTGTTTTTTTTGGGGGGGAGGGGTACAGCACCATTCAGGAAGCTGGAGGACTGTGTCCACATGGGGGGGGGGGGGGGGGTAGGTGGTTTTCATTGCTGTGAAGGTGGGGGGGGTTTAGACAGGGGGAGGCGGACGGCCGCCAAACAGAAGCCCCAGACAGGAAGGTCCGGGGGTCGGCACACCACCTTCACCTCCCCCCCTTGCAGGGAGCACTGGCTGGTTTTGGCGCCCGTCATACTGTCGTCGGCCGACGTGTTTGAGGAGGAGTCCTCGCCAGGGTTGTCTAGATCGCTGTCGCTGTCGTCTGTGCAGACAGGAGACCGTGTGGTCATCGCCGGCAGACTCAATGAGTGTGGCCCCACCAGGGCTACCCGAGAACGCCTCCTCTGGGGCTTCCTCCTCACTATCCAGCATCCCGAGCCCCCTATACTCACCAGTCACGCTGTCCTGCTCCCCCGGATCCTGGGAATTGTTGCTGTGACACTCGCTGTCTTCGGCAAAGTCCTCCCTGCCCTCAGTGTTCATTGTGTGCTCAGGGCCGGACAGCCCTGCTATGGGGAACGACCCTGGGAAGGGGCAGGAGAGCCTCTCAGTGGCGTGAGTACATGCCCAACATGGGACAGTAAGTAATAATGATTCTACCAACAGTAGGCGGGGCTTACTTAAAGGGGTGGGGCCAAGCATCGTGATCTCATTTACTGCAGCTTACTCACACTTGCTAAGCATTCTGTTATCATCTACACTACCTTTTACTGTTGTATATATGCACCACTGTTTAGCTTTTAATAGCACATGTATTTCCAGGAATATAATCTACTGGGAAAAATGGCAATGTTTCAGTGTAGCATTGGTAGAATATTTATAAGAAACAAGAGAACATGGATATTTTTAAAACTATAGACAGACAGGTGATGTTAACACTGAGATCTATAACAATCTGTAGAGCACAGCTTTACTTTGCTTGGTCATCAATACAACCTGGAACAGAAATGTCAGGGGTGGCATTTTCCAGAAAGGTTCAAGAAGTTCTCCGTTCACGTGATACAAAATGATCACATGTAATAAAAATCTTTGTGTATGATACCGGAGGGCTGGAGGGTAGGGGGATTTCAAGAAAACGCGGCCATTAATTAACAGAGGCTGGTGAATGGCTTCAATCACCAAAACTGATCTCAGAACATATGGTCTATAGCTTAAATGTGGGGGAACTGCAGTTCCTGCCTGGTGGGAGTGCAGTCCTGTGAGCAGAGCGATGCTGCAGTGATCTGCATGTGGTGCTGCAGCCCTGGATGCGTAGGACTGGAGTAAAAATACTCCCCCGTGAGGATGGTGTGGTCACCCAGAGCTTACGGGCGAGAATACCTCCACAAGAACTGCAGGGCTCGCATGTACATGCACACACACACTGGCGCATGCGTGCAAATGAAAAATGCAGAATATCCTGCGGCATGCGGCTGTACCTCGCTGCCTCATGACCCTGATGCTCATGCACGCCCAGGCTGGCCTCACACACTCCCACCCCGACAGCCTGTCTCACGGCTGCCTCCGTTAATCTCCAGAGCCGAAGGAGGCCCGGAGACCTACCAGCTCCTGAGTGACGCGGCCCTGGGGAGCTGCTCACGCCTTCGCCCCGGGCCTCTCCATCTAGCCCGCCTCCCTCCGCTTCTCCCAAACACACCAAGAACCTCCACTTATCTCTTGGCCGGCTCCTTCTCTGGAATGCCTCTGTCAGACCCCCCCCCCCCCCCCCCCCAACTGGACCCCTCCTGCACATTCTACTTGTCTCTGTGGACCCTCTTGTGCCTGTTTGATATTGGGGGGGGATACAATTTAATAATTTGAATGTGAAGGTCTATTTATTTTTGGGGCGGGGGCGGCAAAGGAAGTTTAATTAAATACACACCCCTCCCTGTCCCCCTAAAGTCCCCGGACTCCTTCACACCATCCAGCCTTAACATTTCCAATTGTTGAATCCTCAGTGGGCACTCTCCCGTATCTCTCACCTGGAACCGTTCGCATGAATTATGGTCTACACAAACGCGTGGGGGTGTAGGGGTGCCGGCGTGCCGCTACACATGAGGCCCCGCCCGCTCTCGGGTTTCCAGGAGCCTATGCGCGTCACCACTTCAGAGAGCGGTGAGCGGCTCGCCCTTTGCTTGCACCTCCAGATCCGGAGCCGCCACATCAGTCGATGGCACAGCCCTGCAATTGATGTACGAGCACTACCCACCCCCCACCCCCCCCC
>JAODKC010000009.1:16345147-16362633 GCA_026777985.1 Mormyrops attenuatus | reverse complement strand
TATAAACCACCGCTGTCTCGTCTTCCCACCCCAACACAAAATTATTTTTTTTTTTTTTTTTTTTTTTGTTGTTTCGGGGGCTTCCGTGCCCCTTCCTCCCCACCCCACCACCATCATTCTGATGTTATCTCTCTGAGTCTGCGTGTCTGTAGGCAGGCGGTGACGCAGTGTCTCGGGAAAACCAGACAAAGAAGCAAACTCGTCAGCCAAGAAGCGGGACGCAGTGCGCTCTCAGTGGAAGTTTAGGAATGGCGGGTTTTGGCTAAACAGATAATGGGAGAATACTGAGCTGCAGAGGCGCTGGGCAGTAGGGTGCTCTTAAGTTCCAACACCATTTCTCTCTGCCCCCCATATCCCAGCCTGGGATCTGTGTCTGGCCTTCAGAAAGCATAGGGGAACAGCGGCTGGGGGTCATGTTCCAGTCATGGATGAGGTTCTCCATTTTTCTGGCCTGCGTGGAGCTGAAGGAGTGGATGATTCTCGAACCCACAACCATTTGCTTCACAGCTCCATTTCAGACAGACGACGGGTCACATGATCTGGGCTCCCACTTCTCCGAAAGTTCCTTCTCCCCATGGGGCCTGCTGGGGTCAGATGCTGCATCTAAAATTATAACATCTCCGCCATGGGAAAAGTCCACGAAGCAAGCAGGAAGTCAAGTGGCCAGGTCTGTCTGCGGAGAGTGAAGGAGCCATTCATGAATGTCACAGTCGACGACGCATGCACTGCGAGACCGCCGCCTGATGGCTCCCCAACCCCCCTTCCTAAATGAGTGCAAGAAGCGTGATTAGATTTCCCCTGCTGGGCATCTCCTTGCCGACACGCCACCCACCTGGGAGAACCAGGACTATCGGATTCCAGAAACATTGTTCGGTCTCGCTAAAGTACTAAAACTAAAGATACATTTTACCAGCTGGCGTAGCTGCTGTCGTGTTGACAGTTAAATGCGATGCAAATATGAATATTACTTGCCATACTTTCTGTACTATAATCCTTACACTGACACCAAAAAACCTAAATCAGCTTTAAAGTGCCGAAGAGAAACGCTGTATGTGTTACAGAGGGTGTTTTACAGCAACACGGCAAAAAACAAATAAAGACCTGAGGTGAAATCCAGAGATGTCTATATAAATAATGCCAGGGTTCGCACCCACGTTGAACGGCATTTCTGAGCTCCTCCTTCCGGGCATGGCAGGAGATTCTGTCTAATAACTAAATGCCGAGTTCTGAAAAAGAGCCAAATTTTAGCAAACAGTTATAAATGCTTATGGGCTGGCTGCTAACTATTGAAAGGCGTAACCTATGATTGCCGTGAAGTGATCCAAATCCCTAATGGCACCTTGTATGGGCTTCCCTGGTATGAACCATCATGGAGATGGTCAGAAGCCTTTTGAGAGGCTCAAGTAAGAGAATGTACAGAGAAGGGAGTGTAGAAGACAAACTGAGGGTGAGATTCAGGTGACGGAGCAGTTAGTCAGTGTCCATGACTAATATGCTACGGCTGAGTAAAACCAGTGTGTCTCTTTCGTCCCATGTGGCGGGTAACATGGAGACGGGCATGCATGTCAACGCCCGTCTGACAACAGGGGAACCGGCGATATCTGACTCCCCGGTCTCCCCCCATAAGCAGAGCTGGTATGGAAAGACAATATTTTTCAGAACGTAAACACACCCGGGCAATGGTCAGCTGTGAAGTGGCGGAAAAAGCAGACTTAAAATGATCTCACTGGTGCGGTCACCTCATCCCAGGCCCCGAACCCCCTCACTTGTGTGGGACTGCAGTGAGTTCTCCTGCCTTATTCCAGGAAGGTGCACTGACGCGGTTAACACACTGACCGTGACTTTAACGCCAACAAAGCCTTTTCCTGCTAGTCAACAGGGTCAATGGTAAAGGAGACCCATGTCTTCATGGAAGACTTCCATTTCAGCAGCGGGTAGCTGATAAACTAACCAACCATGAAGGGCACCTTTCTGAAGGGAAGACTTTGAATAGGTTACTAACCTAAAATACTCTGAAAGAACTGCATTATACTCTACGTACATGCTTTAATGAGCCTCGGCACCAAGTCTTTACCGAGTACAGTGTAGTAATCAAAGGATGTTTCCTCGGGGAGGCTTAGTTTGGCTTGTTCTGTGACTGTACTTGAAATATGGCTGCGTAAAAGTACAGGGGAAACCAGAGCCTTGTTGCTGTGACAGCCACTCTTAAGCTAACAGTGGACATTGAAAATGGGTTTGGTAATGTACGAAGGATTCAAACTGACCATAACTGTAGGCTTTCAGAAGCCAGTGTACGGAGGCTACAAAAATCTCCAAAGAACTGCATAAGTGGCAGGTCAGGGGATCCTAAAACTGTCAACGGCCACTTGGTACATGCCTGTACATTACTAGTCAGAATAGCACCATGTTAAGACCTGCATATTAGTGTCTGTAATGTAGAACTAGCAGGTTCCAAGTAAGTTCTCAGTCCATCTTAAATTGTTTTCCTCCTCCATATAAAAAAACGTTTTACATACTTTAAATTCATGAATGAAAACATAAAGGCCATATTTATTTCTTTAAACAAGGTCTCAAACCATAGCTACATCGTTCTGCTTTGTATCTCAGTGTAAAGGTCGTATGCAAATCTAGTTTCATACTGAGAATTTATTTTCATATGTTGACTAGTACCGCAGGCGTCCCTTCCATGTCCACTAAATATACAATTCAAACGGCAGGTTACTTAATTTTAATGTACTTGCAATACAATACAGAAAGAAAACGCTACCTTAGACCCGCAGCATTTTGCGAGAGATGCGTGGGAACCTGACGTCGCTCGCTGACTAATTTTTAATGCGCTAAAACTCATTCATAGACGCTATCATTTTTTTTGTCGGTAGCCCATGTGCCTTTCATGCAGCCTAACGAATGATGTATTATTTGCGATGCACATGAAAACAGTAATCATCATCCTGTCCCGTAGCAGGACGCGTGACAAACCGGCGTGTTTAAATGCAGCACTTAACAAAAGGTGTGTAGACTATTATGGGATTTACGACGACGGCAACACCGAACCAGCCACCGGCATCGCAAAACGGCAGCCCTATTCCGCCTTTCACTGCCATATCACCACCTAAACTCGTGCAATACACCAAGATCGGCTGTGAAATTGATGTGGTGGTACGGTCAGCGTTTAAGAGATGTCCATGCACAGCCGATACGGAGGGGTAAAAAGATGAGAAGTACGGAGCTGCCACGGCCGGTTACGGCAGCCGAGGACAGCCGTCGCAACAAATGTCGTGCTGGCACATGAAACATTGTATCGATCAAAAAACAATTACAATACCTGCGATACCTACAATTAACTTTGAAGGGGTTGGTCTGTTTTCTTCTGGACATATTATCCCCAGCTCCCGGATGAAAAAAACACTCCGATCTCCTCCTGAACTCGACAGATTTTCCTATTTTCTTGATCAATGTATATTCCTTAACAAAGCCCCCATTCGGGAGTCAGATGTGGGGAAAAAAATCTAAGAAAAATACAAATAATCGGTGTTCAAAAGCGTTCGCTTCGGTGGCGACAAAACACAACCCTCTTCATTGAACATACGGGTAGAAATGCGATTTCAGTTGGATGATGTTTAATCAGCTCCTGAAAGTGATTACATAGTCATCGCATTCACCGGCAAGTTTAAAATTAAATCGGCGTTCACGCATTAGTCGGATATAAAAAAGGCATTCGATGTAATAATATCCAGCCCCGTGTTGGGATGGTCCTTCCCGAGCAGCCCCGGGTTACCCCGAATGTGTGTCGCTGTCGCCTTGCCAAGGCTCTGCAGAGATGCACCGCAGACACTCGCCGAGCACGTAGGTCGCTCCTCCGCTCACAAAAGACGCACCGAAACGAATTGTGGGATACACAACAAATTACTGGAGGACGGACCTTGGTGTTCTGTCCCCAGGACCATTGGATCATCAGCTTGGCAAACTATTAGCGGGACCTCGCTTACCCTCGCCCATCCGACACACGTCTACGTTAATAAAATAAATACGCTTTCGTTATATCATTTGCACGGGAATCAAAAATGCATCTGTTTTCCTTCATCTAGGCCTATTATACTTCAGATTGGCACAACGTATGGCGCATTTTAACTCAGTATTATCCTCATTGTATTTTAAGGACCTCAGTTACGCATACTGAACAAAATAATGTAGAAAACAGAATTTATATCAATCAGAAATGTTTTCCAAACAATCATATAATGGAATAAAATCTGAGTATAATTTCAAACAGTTCCGTTTCCAACTAGGCTTCATAGCCATGCTTTTGGTGTTTTATATAACAACGAATGACATGATTCGGGAACATTCATTTCGAAATTTAGATTTAACGCATGTCAGCAGTTTTTACCAAGGGTTTAATGGAAAGCCCGTCCATTATCACCCCATAATCTTATGCTGGCCTCTAGTGGAAATTTAAGTAGGTAATTCGGTACAATTTCATCTGAAGCTTGTCTGGACGACAGAATTGGGAAAAGAATGGAACAGTCAACATCTAGTTTGAGGTTATAAATAACGACTTTACTATAGAGTAAAGGTACTTCACAACCAAATGAATAAGGTGTACTGGTCTGATCTAGGATTTAAAGCAGGGAATGCATTAATCATCCTATTGTGTTTAGAGGCGAACGTAGTTACCTGGAGTATGACACAAAAATACATCGATCTTCATCAATCTGAGATTATTGCAAACCACGTATGACTGCCTTTGTAAAAGAGCTTCTGTCCAGAAATTCTCAATACTATAGCCCTAACTAAATCACGTTTCATTAAAAACTGTCATTTTCACTTCGCAGTTTCATAAATTAATTTATTAAATAATTGTGTGTTGAATACATTTGGACTACTATCCAGTATAGATATATGCATAAAAATACATATATTTAAAGATCTGAATTCCCCACGTAACACACTAAATTAGATTCAGTTATGCCCCACATATAGCATATTTATTAAAGGGTGTAAGAAATATCTGACTAATGGTTAACAAGTAGCCAAAAATCCTGCAACGAAAAAATACATGATTTCAAAATTGAAAGAGTATATATTGTTTTGTATCACGCACATTATTTTAGCTACAATATCGTGCATACATATTTGTACTATTTCAGTATATTTGAGGAATAACCATTTTTAACACCTGAACACGTACTCTCCATCCACAAATTTAATATGGGAGAAATGGCGAAATACATTTTAAAATGTTTTGGGAAACCAGACATTTAGCTGGAAGGTCCTACTTAACATGATTAATATGTGAACACATTTTTCAAAAGGCAGTACCCACGTAATGCAGAACGGTATACGTAAAGCGCTCAAGCATGCCGTCTGATAACCAAGCTAGTAAACGATTAATCTGCGCTAGAGTCCATACTAACACTTCCACATTTAAGACACCCCCACCCAACTACCACATTTTATCGCAATGGCTTAAATGCACATTTATCCTCAGCTAAAACGCAAATGTCTGCTAAACGCACCTGTACCGAATTCTTTCTACATCGGACATGCTGCATGTTCTGCTTCTCCCATGGAGGGACCAATAAGTGGCTCCCTTGTGCAATGACAGGGATAGGCTCTGTGACGTCATCACCGACTGCCACGAGGTGAAGTCGAGACCGCAGCACTACTCCACTAGTGCCTCTATAAATTGCAGTACATCCGCACTAAGGTGCACACGCCACTATAAATAACACCAACTTGGACCAATGAACAGGTCTTGTCGTTTTATTAATCGATAGCTTAACTTATCGTAATGGGTACCTGAAGACCATCTCTAATTTTCTTTTCCAATACGTAATTGTATGTAGGAAAAGTAGCACTATAAAGGTATTTTGCACTAGTAGCTAAAAAAAATCAAACGTGATATGCTTCGTTAACACAATACTTTCAAAGTTGCATTCTTAATTGAATGCATGTCGTTCTGGTTTAGTGGGACTTATGTTAAGTAAAGTCATTTCGGGGGATGACTGTCTGCGGGGGGCGATTCACATAAACTAATTCCCTGTGGCACCAAGGGCAGCCCGACTTCAAATTCTCGAGGTAGAATAAATGGATGTGACGCGGGGCTCGCGTGGCGCCCAGTGCTCGCGCCCATGCTCAGACCTTTATTTACTGTAATCCTCCGCCTGCGGTACAAGTGCTGAGGCTTGAGAGAGCCGCCATTTTGAATGTTGGGCTCCTTCCTCTCTTGCCCGCTAAGAGAGACGATTCCGCTTTCTGTCTGGTGTCACTGAGGCTGGTGAGTATAGTCGGGAGCCGGTTACGGGGCGGTTAAATGTAAGCTTGCGTCTCGGGCAGCCTGGGTGATGAAGTACGCCTTTCTACACGAATCCTTCTTATGGACGATGATGTCCGCCGGGGCTGTCGCTGGCATGGTGGTGTCTACACCAGGAAGGTGTTTCGCCAGTGAAGTCGGCTGTCGAGCTCGTTTTCGCGCTTCCCTTCCTTGCTCGGGTGGGATATGTCCATCGCTTCGTGCGTCTGTCTTTAAAAACAGTGGGAAAGGTGTGTGTGGCAGAGGGTGCACTACTCCGCCCGGTGTAGCTTACACTGACGGGGACGTTAGCGCCGCCGATAGGAGCCTTTCTCCCCGGGCTTCTGTATAACGCTGCCGCCGGGAAGGCCCAAGACGGGCTGGCTTGGCACCACGGCGAAATGGACGGCGTCGCCAGCTAAGCGACATGTCGGCCCCTCGAGCCTACTGTAGTATACAGATAAGGGGCCGTTTACTCGGCCAGGAAGCGGCGTTGCGCCTACGGACGTTTTAATGGGCAGATTCCGCGTGGCTCGAAGCCCTACGCCCGATGCAGGCCAGCCGTGACTCCAGAGTGTCGGCATGGTCTTTGGGAAGTGACACGTTAGGATAGCTTCTTACTGTAGAGTATATGGCTGTTTCAAAAAAGCATATTTATGAGGCATAGTCGGCGCTGCTAACTGTACGCCCCCCCCCCATAAAGTTGTGGGTGACATACTGACGCAAGAGTCTACTTTTTGGTAAATGAATGAACCACATTAGTTGTTCGTCACCTTCTTACCGCCCGTTTGTGTTTGTGGATTTTTACATGTACTTTGACTGACTGTGATCCTGACGTACAGAGGCTGGTAGGTAGAAAGCAAAATCATCGTGATGGCAAGGAGGCAGTTTAATTGATTTAGTATACAACTGTTACCGTTTCTCGTATGGGTGGCATTTCATGCCAGATGCGTCGCGGATCACCATGTTAAAGCATTCGCCATTCAAACCCTAGATCCAAAGTAAGGTTACTTGGGTTGTTGTTAAATTATTTGGGAGGATGCGGTTGCTGGCACGATTAAAATCTTCTCTGGCTGTTTCGGCGGACCGAGGGGCAGTTCTTAGGAAATCTGGGACGTAGCCGTTTTGAAATCGATCTTGTTGAAATGTAGATTGCATGGGCCCAGAGATTGAGGACCTCGCTGATGTGCCTGTATCAGACGATGCCCCGATTTTTACGACAGTTAGACGATTCCTGGGACCGTTTCGCGTTCCCGCAACTTTCCATTAACCCCTAGAATTGCAAGGAGTCATTCATTCTGCGCAAGCAGCTCGATGATGATTTTCTGTTGGCGACGATGTTAACTATTGGCAGTTAAATGGGAGAGATTAAAATGTCAAAACCTGCCGCATTAAACACTGGCATGTATGTCCTCAAATACAATGAACCTTAACTCTCACGTGTTAATGTTTTAATTTGATGAAGACTGTCCTTTTCCCCTGGTGTATTCTTGAGAATAATTAAAGGCAATGAAGGCAAGGTTGAATGAAATATGGGGGAATTTTGCCATAAAGTAGATTGTGTGCCAGAGTTGGGTTTTTGTTCACATCTGTTTGCGCAGGCTCTTTTACAAAAGGTGATTCAGTGGTACTGCTGTCATCACTTGATGAAGGAATTTCATGGTTTTCATGGTTGTTGGGCCACAGTTCATGCCTGCTCTCTCACACAGACATGCGTGCAGTTTGCCCCTTGCCAGGTTCACGGCGTTAGTGCATCAGAGTCTCACGGGACCAGCTGTTTCTATAGCTACAGCTGGCGTCGGCTACAGTGCCGGCTGAATGGAACAATATCATTGAAAGATTTATTTAATATTAATGAAAGTCATTGTGTGGACCATGTGTTGCATTTTTATTCCTTGTTTAAATTGCCAATATTAAAGCGTGAAATGAAGAAATCTTCAGCAATAATGACTAGGCTCAACTATGCTGTTTTTCTTCTCACTCTGTAACTCCACAAGCAGACTTGAGTGAACATACCTCAGCTTGTTTCCCCCCCAACCACTTGCCCCCCCAAACCCCGTTTCTAATCCCTCTATTGTCCTCAGTCCCATTTTCTTCTGCTGAGTCTTGCCTGCAGAGCAATGTTCATTTTGATGATGATAAACTACAAACCATTTGGTTAATAATAAAACTTGAACTAACCGCCATAAACGTCTTGCGTATTTGGAGGAAGAGTTTTGCATTTTACCGAGTATGGAAGTTTCTGTGACCGAGTAATCTAGTTAGTGAGGGACACGTATTTATTTCACACTCATTCCACAGATTACGTCACAAGAAGGGATATAACAGCATCAGGCTGTGTGTTGTTATCAGTGTGAGGCCAGAAAATGGTCTCCAAACTTATGGAAGCCTTAATGTGGTCCTCATCATGCAGTACCTTTAGACTGATTGTGTGGGTTGTATGCTGGCTATAATTAAAATAAATCTAATTTATCATTTATCTACCTTTCTAAGCAACCTACCTGCTTTTTTGTAGATGCCCAATTTTTGCAATGCAGTCTAAGTTGTATCCACAAAAATTGAAACAAGGTGATTACAGTTAATTAACATCCATTAGGCGTAATCGCTAAACAACATTATGAAGTAATGGCAAAGGCAAAATTAGTCATAAGTAATAATTGATCCCTGCTGCTTAAGGTCTAAATGCTTCTCCATGGTGTTTTTTTTTTTTGTGTACTTTCTAACCTGTCGTTAACATTTGTGCTGGAAAACCTGATCTGTCACATTTTATTTTTGGTTGACTGTAAGGGCCTGGTGATATGGAATCAGGCGCTGGATAAAGTAAAATGCAAGAATGCTTTTTTTTTTTTTTTCTTTGCTCATGTGAGGTGTAGATAGACTGAAGTAACAGGTCTGTGAGTGTGGATATGTCCAGTTGAGCCTGGACTGCCCGAAGAGGGAAATTTACATTCACAGAGGTCAGTTAACACTGGCTGACAGAAGTGTGATGCAGGTATTGGCTCTGGGTTGGGGGGTCCCTACTTTCTGTCTGTAGAATTTGTGGCTTATATTATTGTGAACAATTATTGTTGTGTGTGCCAAATATATAGATTCTCTGAAATGTACCTTTTTTTTTCCTTCTGTTATGTCTCAGTCTTAAATGTATCGAGCGCATAAATGTATCTGCTACTTAACTTGGTAGTTAACGGCTGTCTGCTCTACAGGATTGGTGAATACTAGGAAGAAGTTAGCAGACTGGTAATATTAATAGTTAACTACTATTCCTTTGCTGTGCAGGCTAAGGTAATATAGTCAGGAGTCAGAGAACTTGAAGCACAATTCAGTGCATCCCATTTTGCAGTGCTGCGCTCACTGCCTGAAATTTAGCATTCCTTTGATGCTGGAGAGCTGCGCTTTAACGGTAACAACCATGACAACAATACTGGTTAAGGGAAGTCCGGAAATGTTAGGCTAGCAAATTTATAATGTCTGAGTGAAACAGCTGGGTTATTGCTTTTTTGTTTACGGTCTGTGTTGGTCTTCAAGTCAAATAGACGTCAGATTTTTTCAGTTCTCATCCATGTGTTTTGCATTGTATTCCCCTCCCTGTGGCAAGTCAAATGAGTTAAGCCCCACCCCAAGCAGTGGATACTCTCTTCCTGGTCGTATGTTGCCGCTTTGGTAAAGCAGAATCACACAACTTTAAAACAGGCGAGACAAAGACAGTTTGAAAATGAGTTTTCTGGATGCGGGAATTGAGTTTGCATTTTCTTTTGACCAGTTGTATGGCCATTTACAGGTAACTTTTTTTTTTTTTTTTTTTTTTTTCTTTTTAAACTAGATGTGAACTGGATTTGTCTTGTTTAATTAAGAGGAAGTAGTTATTTTTAACAATTAGTTTTCTTTATATAAAGTGATGTTACTTCCCCAAATGGTTAAAATTGTGACCTGTCTTAACTGAAGGCTGGCACTAAACTTAAATCTTACTGTGGTCGAAAGAGAGTGTTGTTCCCAAGCCCTGTTGGTGCCCACTAGGTTTTGTTAGATCTGGGAATGTGACATTACAAGTTCTGCTTCAGTAAATGCCTTGAAGCCATTACGTATACTCGACATTTTACGCTTTAAATGGTTTTAGTAGCAGGTGAAAAATGAAAGGAAGATTCGGGAATTTAATACTTTGAGTTGCAGGGAACTGCAGGGAAGAGCATTGATTTTTTTTTTTTTTTTTTTTTAAAGGGTTATCTGTCATTTCAAATGACTCTTGGATTAACCTTCATGGTGTGATTTAGTCTGCAGTACTGGTTGGCAGGTAAACCTTAAATGTCATGCAAGTTTTTATGCAGTGAAGCATTTATATCTGGTTGTACATTCTATTTATAGCTTTCAGTTTTTACAATGAAAAGTTGGGTAATGTACGACACGGAGCATTGCTCAATTTTTTTTCCAGGTTGTCCATAGGGCAACTTCCTGGGTAAACCCAGGTTGCCTGCTCATACATTTGGTTACCCTACAGGAAAGGCTGTATTGATTCCATAAGTTTACATTACCTATTTACAAGACGAATCTTCTGTCTGGCAGTACCTACATCAATATTGCCTTAGGCCTGTATGATACAAAACGCTATATGTAAATGTTATACACATCACTAACAAGTGTTGGCCAGTATACCGGTTCATACCGAAAACCGTTTTTTATTATTGTTATGATATGAATTTTTCTTATACCGCAGTATCGGTTTAAATAACCTACACAACGTTCGGAAAGTGGCACAGCTGGAAACTGTTTAAGGGGGGACCTTTTTCACTGCTGCACCGCTAAAAATGTACTGTGAAAGATCAGAAATGGAAGGTATAGCTGATGCTGGAGTTGAAAATAATGGAACACTGGGGTTGTCAAAAAATCAACTCTCAGATATTAAAAATTAGTATCTGATACTCATTTTCACCATTATTGATACCAACAGTGCGATTTTTGCCTCATTTACCACACTTCACACAGCACTGCTAAAGCGCAGGCACGCACGCTCGCACGCACACTCACTCTGTCTCTCCCCTCCTCTCAATAGCCGCTGAACGCATTCGCGCTGGTTAACACACACATACCGATATGCTGCAGTTGAAGGCACTTTGCAAGCTGCTTTAGAAAAGGAAAAAAAAAGCGCAAAAGTGCCATTTGGAAGTATTTTGCAGACGAGCATGGAAAGGCTAAGGATACTGTAACAGTGCTGCAAAGTTGTGGCGATGAAGTCAAGTAGTACGTCAAACTCGGCGAAGTATCTTAAAGACCAACATCTCGGTCTTTGAGAAATTTCGTGGGGTCAGTAAAACTCCCATTCCAGCAACACTGAGCTATTAAACGCTTATCCAAAATTTTAACTTGGCCGGTGCACACCTTAACATTAGGAGTTGATCTGTAAGCAGTTAGCCAACAAACATGTTAGCCATTTATTATCATTAAGGTAGCGGATAGGCGCAATGGCTAATAATAAAATAATATAGTTAATGTGGGAACAATACAAAAACGTAAAACAAAAATGTGTCCTGTAAAATCCTGTAAATTTGTCGTAAACGGCCATTCGTACTTAAAAAATAAAAAATAAAATAAAAAAATACCGTCTCATACTGTGAAACCGATATAACTGAAAAATACCGTGATATAAATTTTTGGTCATACCGCCCAGCTCTAGTTCAAAGCTTTGTCAAATGGAAGCAATCAATTTTGACGATGGCTTGCTGGAATTACCGTTTAATGATAGTATTGTGAGATTTTCTAGTATTGTAGGACTTTTTCTTTCTAATACAAGCAAATTAATGATTTCCTTTTGATCCACAGTGTGTATTTTATGATTGATTTATCATTCATGGTAGTAGAATCAAACATCTTTTCGTATAATCCCAGTATTGGATTATTTTCCTGGGAGGTCTGTTAGCTGGATATAAGTAGAATGTGTTGTGTGGATATAGGCATGGCGGTTAATTGACTTTTTGGACTAAATGTAAAGCCTGGAGAACTCAATCCCACCACTGAGCATGAGCTTGCTTTAATTTTTAATCAGCAAGGGTACTGATGCTTTGAAACCTTAATGCTTTTCTTTGTAGACACGGGGAGAGGAACAGAATAGAATGTCAGCTGTCCTTTCTTTTTCATCACAATTTTATTCCCTAAAAGTTTATGTGCTTATCTGAAGTTTTATTTTTGCTCTTTTAAAAACGGCCTTCGGGAAGAACTTTTTTGAAAAATCACCTCCAGTAGATTTTAAGAGTTGTATCTGTTGTGATGGAACTTCGAAGTTTAATACAGAGAGAGAGCTTCCGGATCGCTTTCAGTAAGTGTTCTGAGTAGGCTGATATTTGAAACTCAGGTAGAGATGTACTGTTGTGTGGTTCCCTGTGCATATCTGTCAGCTAGGCTTACTTTCATCTTAATGAACCATTCAATTAAAAAAAAAAAAAAGTGGAACTTCAAACTCTCATCAGTGCTTTAAGTTTCTGTTGCAACATTAACCAACCTTTATCTCCTTCTTCAAGAGCATGCCAGCTCCGATCAGGCTTCGGGAGCTCATCCGGACTATCCGGACTGCGCGGACCCAGGCAGAGGAACGGGAAATGATCCAGAAAGAATGCGCTGCTATTAGGTCGTCCTTCAGAGAGGAGGACCATACATACCGCTGTAGGAATGTTGCTAAGCTACTCTACATGCACATGCTGGGCTACCCGGCACACTTTGGGCAGGTACAGATACACGTGCTGCTTTCAGGTTTTCCCCTCTGAGCAACGCTGTAGCTAGCATACATACACAATCTTGTTTGTGTACATTGTATTGTCACTCTTTTAATTAAAAATTAATGAATCTGTGTTCACAGTTGGAGTGCCTGAAATTGATTGCATCTCAGAAGTTCACTGACAAGCGAATAGGGTACCTGGGAGCTATGTTACTGCTGGATGAGAGACAAGATGTCCATCTACTGATGACGAATTGCATAAAGAAGTGAGGAGAGTCTCCTGTTCCGCCGCCGATCGCAAGGATGTTTAAGTAAAGCTGGGGGAAAAATTAGTAGTGTGAGCTACTGTCTGCCAGGACAGTCTGCCAAAGCTGTCATTCACAGCACTCTTTAAGTGGGTGCTCAGAAACCTGCTTTCTTTGCTCCATCCCTCCATCCAGTGACCTGAACCACAGCACGCAGTACGTGCAGGGCCTGGCCTTATGCACACTGGGCTGCATGGGCTCGGCCGAGATGTGCCGTGACCTCGCAGGAGAAGTGGAGAAGCTCCTCAAAACGTCAAACTCCTACCTGAGGAAAAAGGTACGTCAACCCAGTCCATCAAGGGGGCCCATGCCTCCGGGCCTGAGCCGTTCTCGGCGCTCATGGGTTTGGCTCCGTAGGGTTGGGCTTGCACACCTATTGTAAACCTCTTGCTATGCGGCACTTTTCAGAAGCGAACAATGCATTTTTTTCGTGTCACATTTTGTGTGATGTAGTTCACTTGCTTTTTTTTGTTTTTTTAAATGCTGTGGATGAGATGGTGTTGAGTGTCATGAGATCATCCCTGAACATAAGGCTTGGTCTTTCCATGAAAATTTCCCATTTTGCCGTGAGGCTCGCTTAATATAATTGCTCAACCCCTGAGTTTGTTTCATGGGCCCTTGGTCTTTGTTTTCATGTTCTTGAAATGCAAGATGTTATAAGAGATGCTCAACACGGTGAATTTGTCTTCTCAGACACGGAGTGTGAATGTCAGTGTGGGAAGGAGTGTGGAATTGTGAAGGATTTGTATTGTTATTGCACGTTTACTCTTACTTATCGTATGGCTTTAGTTATTTTTGCTTAGAACATTTGGAGTATGTTGTTCAGCAGTCAATAAATAATTGCTGCCTAATGACGTCAAGCTTCTAAACAATGAAATGTGAGATCCAAAGGTCTGAATCCTTTTTCAAGGCATGGTATTTCAGCTCATCTCATGCTGCCAGTTCCCACGTATCCTGTCTTTTTTCCTTCAGGCGTTATCTGTGAATAAAGATGGCAGCTTTTTCCTTTTTGTTGTAGTTTTTTTGTTTTTTTTTTTCTGAACAGCGTAGTTTGTGTTGCTTGTGCGGGATGGCGTGTCTTGTATGATAATGAGTTTTGTTTCCAAAATCCGTCGCCTCTGTCTGCAGGCAGCGCTGTGTGCTGTTCATGTCATCAGGAAGGTACCTGAGCTGATGGAGATGTTCCTGCCCGCCACTAAGAATCTGCTGAGTGAGAAGAACCACGGTGAGACCCTCTGCATGGAGAGGCGGTGTGGGGGGTTGTGGGTAGACCTTCACATATTGCTCTTTAACCTGGTTTCTGTAGATGTGGCAGGTGTTACTTTCTGCTGAACTTACAAGCAGTAAGCAGTAGTTCAGAATTCCACTCACTGCCTTGCTGTTGAGCCCAAAAGAGAAGTTAATAAGTAAAATCAATGCTGTGTCAGTGGAATTTGAAATTGAACAGCTTTTGGTCAGCTGTATTAAAAGGTCTGTTGCTGACAACTCTGGGGAAACCCTGCTTAACGTGTGAAGTTTAAAGCTGGAAGCTGAAGAATTGATTATTCTTTTAATGTGCTGCTTTGTGGTGGGGAAAATTAAAAGCTGTAATCTGTGCTGCCTTTACCTGAAAGTTAAAGGCTTCATTCTTTGTGTGACAACCCTGTGTTTTAGCGATTGATGGGCACACAGTGATATTTTGCCCTTGGGATAAAGCTAGAATTTTTTTTTTTTTGTCCAGATGTTTTTTTTTTGTTTTGATGGTATTAGTGCTAGTTGTGAGTCTTGGCTTAAAGGTTCACTGTGAATGTGGTTGAGGGATATGTTTCTTGTCATTGGGCTGGAGAAAGAAATGCATCTCTTGCTTTTAATATGGGAAGTCTCCTACTGCAGGCCCATTGTCTAAAATCTTTCACAACCAATAATGACGGTTGCTAGGTTATTTTAATTGACACTTCAATCCATTGCATTTTTCAGTATCGTACAAGCTTACTAACCATTAGAACCTCTGAACATAATGAGCACATTAGTGGTTCTTTTTCTAATTAAACAAGTGAATTTTCAGATGGGGCCCAGCGGCAGGATTTCCAGCTTTTTGTTTCATTAGCTTTGGTTTCCTTCAAATACGGAACCTAACTGAAAATACCAGCCAATCAGGTTCCAGCCCGTGGTTGTACATGAAGCCTTGTGGAAGTATGGCTGGTGCTATATTCACATGCGCTTGTGCTCCTGTGCCCAGGTGTTCTCCACACATCGGTTGTCCTGCTCACGGAGATGTGCGAGCGCAGTCCCGACATGCTCGCTCACTTTCGCAAGGTACAAGAGTCCTGCACCTCACATCCCTGCATGCAGAGCTGTCAGTATTCAAATTATAGTCATCCATTTATTAGGCCAGTCTGAATTTAGGGCTGAGGGCTGTTTTTAATTCTGTCTTTCAGGTGGGTTGTATTTTTAGTTGTAGATTTATATTATGACTTGAAACCATTCGTTTGATTTGGGTGTGTCTGTAATGGCAGTTGGACCCCAATACTGAGGTTTCGTTAGGTAGAATGGACTCGGCCTGGGATGTTTTTTTTTAATCTCTGTATACCAGCTTGTGAATTCTGTCTTCTCTCCAAACCTCCCGTCCCCCCACCCCTCAATCTGTGAATGACTCTTCCCAGCTCAGCCGCTCCTCATATTCATAATCAAAGCATTATTTGAATCTCTTCTTTAAACTTTAAATCTCTTCTAGTTCCTCCTAACATCTGCCTCATTTTTCTGTCATTTGTCTGTTGAAATTCCTGTGTTAGAATGAGAAGGTAAGAGCACATTCTGCTTCATTCGTGGTGCATGCTTCTTCAGGGTGATCGGTTCCCGTGGGCGTCATGGCTGTGGTCTAGATACCGCTTTTTCGCTCTTCCTAGTACTTGGCAGTTGTGCATTTGTCTGTCTTCAGTTTCCATTGTACGGTTCCTATTAAATTTTTTTAACTAAATCCATTACCTGCCAGTTACTTTACACCCTCCGAACTAATCGTAGGATGCCGTAATTATTCATTCTGTCACCATCTGTTTGCGGGCACTAATAATTTCACTTATTAATGAATCTGGGCGTAAGTGTAGGTTGTCCTGTTGTCTGTTAATATTCAAATGTGATTTTTATTGAATTTGTATTGAAGTTTTATATGATGAGTGTTTCAGCAAATGTCCTTAGATCGCATTAATTCTCCTTATTAATAATCTAACAATCATTATAGACATTTGAGAATAATTTGCCTCCCTTTTAATCATTTGACAAAAGAAAGCGATTCCACTTAGATTTCTTGTGTTGTTGTTTTTATTTGTTATTGAATGTATACATCTAAGGCTCACTAGTGCGCCGCTCTCCTTTCAGCTCGTCCCACAGCTAGTCCGAATCCTAAAGAACCTCATCATGTCGGGGTACTCACCAGAACACGACGTGTCAGGCATCAGTGATCCATTCCTGCAGGTGAGGAACCCAACCTCCCCGTCCTTGTCTCTCTATGATCCACCTGGCCGGTTCGCTATTGACAGGACATTTTTGCTCAGGTACGGATATTGCGGCTGCTGAGGATTCTGGGTAAGAATGACGATGACTCCAGCGAAGCTATGAACGACATCCTCGCACAAGTGAGTGCCGGCATGCTTGTCTGGTGTTTTTCTCTCCGCTGTGGTTTTAATACCTTCCATACTCAATTCTATTTTTTTTTTTATGCAATTTTTTTTTAAGGTGGCAACCAACACAGAGACAAGTAAAAATGTAGGAAATGCCATACTTTACGAAACGGTTCTGACCATAATGGACATCAAGTCTGAAAGTGGGCTGAGGGTGAGTTCTTTCATCTCAGTGCTCAATTGTTAGACTTTTTTGTCTGGTTTGTTGTTTTTTCTGTAGTTTCTGGTTATGTAAAGTTTAAAGTTCTGAAGTTCACTTTATTTTCACGTTATTAGCATATCTTGAAATCTAAACTCCGATTTCCCCCCGCCCGGGGGGTGGCGGGTTGGGGGGTGGGGGGGGGGGGCGGGGGGGGTTTGGACCCAGGCTCCAGGATTATGAGCCACAGTGCTAACCACTACACTACCAAGCCACCCACCACCCTTACTGCACAGATTCCCATAGATTCTCTATTCCAGGGGTGATATCTCCTCTTGGTCTCATAGTCCCTGGGCTTGCTCTTTGGTCGTGTGAAGCAGAGTGGACCAAG